>SNQJ01S0239883.1:0-13578 GCA_010110895.2 Picea sitchensis
TGATGGACAACCCATATTTGTCTTACCTATCCTTCGAAGTCTCCTTGTCGGAGTCATGTTTTCACACTAGACCTCGACCACTTCGATGAAGCACCTCTCATGGATGGTCTAGATCCACTCTCAAGTGTTAAAGCCTCCCGACTAGAGGTCACGTCATCCTGTTAGCGAGGCACTCTTAGAACCAAATAGATGGTGACACGTGTCCCACTCCTCTGCCACATCAGTGCCACCCTGGACCAATTGAAAATTTCCATGTGTACAGGGTGACATCAATGTGATATATTTTCCTTAGCTGAATTATTTCCTGTGATCAAGCTAGATCGACGAATCACTTTCAATTTTGATCACATATCGACGATTCTGATTCGATCTGATGTATTCCTCAGATTCCTTGTCGTCAGAATTCATGTTGAAGCCTCAACTCCATGCCTCCAGCAACGGTCCAAATCTCATTATATCTCAGATTGACAATCGATATATAATCTCATAACTCCCTCTTCAGAGTATTGTTCGAAGGCCAAATCCTGATCGCTCCGATGGGTGTGAATCCGATCAACAATCCATACTTAATCGAGTTGATCTGACGGTTGTTGAGTTTTACACCTTTGTGGACCTTTTATTGCTCCAATAGATTACTAACATAATTTAAATCTAGTCCGATGGAGCAGGCCCGCGTTCAAAAGATAAACAATTGAGATTTCTCATTGAGTCTAATCCAATGATGTTGAGTTTCACGCTTCTACAAATTTGATTTCGAGCATTCAACCACCAGAAAAATGATTGCAGGAATTTTAAGGGGGGAAATGGAAACAATATTTTGTTCTGCAAATCTCCAGCTGCTCCATGATTTCATGCATAACATAAACCCAATAGGTGAGAGTAATTTATTCAACTTTAACCAGAGAAAAACCATTAAAAACTCAAGAAACCGGAAATGGTTTCAAGAAGCATGAAGTGGTTTCAAGAAGTAATTTAAGGAACGAGAGAGAGTAATAAAAGAGAAAGAAGACACTCATTGTCAAGTTCAACACTTTGGGGAATTAAAGAGTTTCTTATAACTAGAGTTGTTTGACTAGAAGCCTTGAGCATAGTCAGTTGATAAATGCAGTAAGAAATAAGGTTATGTGTGTACTTCATGAACTTGAATAAATACTTTTTAAAATATAACTACCCCCTGCCCAAGATGGATCATGTACTATATAAAGTGGTGGGGGAAAATAATATATCTATGATGGATGGTTTTTCAGGATACAACCAAGTGGCCATGCACCTAGATGATAGAGAGAATACATCCGTCACAACATCATGGGAGAATTTCATGTATGAAAAAATGCCTTTAGGTCTGATGAATGCAACAATAGATTTTTAGAAAGATATGGACATTTATTTTGTGGGTGAGAGAGACAAATTCATTGTCATATACCTCGATGACATGATTGTTTTCTCCAATATATATATGAAGATCACATCAAGCATTTAAGGAAAACCTTTGTGAAGTGTAGGAAGTTTGGTTTTCCTCTGAGTCCCAAAATTTTTAATTTTTCTATGGAAGAAGGAATGCTTCTTGTTAATATAGTATCCAAAGCGGGGGTGAAGATAGATCCAGAAAGGGTGAAGGCGATCAAAAATATTTCTCATCCTAGGAACAAGATAGAAGTCCAATCTTTGCGAGGTAAAATAAGATTTATGAGAAGAATTGTCCCCAATTTCTCTAAAATGGTGAAGCATATTACCAACATGTTGAAAAAGGACCATGAAGTCAAGTGGATAGTTGAAGCCAAAGAATATTTTCATTAGATCAAAATAGACTTGGGAGAAGCTCCAGTTCTTATCAACACAAATTATGATAAGGAGTTTCTCATTTTTTCTTTCGCATTAGTCCATACTATAGTTGTTGTGTTGTTGTAGAAGAATGAAGAAGATCAAGAGCAACCCATAGCCTTTTTCAGCAAGGCCCTTAGAGATGCTGAATTGAAGTATAGTAGCATGAAAAAATAGGATTATGTATTAGTCAAATAATTAGAGGATTTCAGATATTATATACTACACACTAAGATATTGGCTTATGTACCTACCAATACTATAAAGGACATTCTCACACATCCTGACAGTGTGGGGAAAAGAGGAAAATGGATTGGTAAGATTTAGGAGTATGACGTGGAGATCAATCCTACAAAGATAGTAAAAGAACAAGGACTAGCCAAATTGTTGGTTGAATCTAACTGCAAATTTTTAGACTTGAATGCATTCTCAAAAAACATCGTAGTAGTGGAGTCTAAAGAGGATGAAACAAAAGAACCGTCCTTATAGGTAAGTGACAATTTTTCTCAATCTGATTGGTATAAAGACATCATATTTTACTTGCAAAATTTTAGTTGCTCACCAACATGGGATAAAGCCAAAGCTATGTATATTAAGCTTAAGGTTGTAAAGTGTTTCATTTTGGGGGAAAATCTATTTTGGAAGGAACCTGGGGTAATCCTACTAAATTTCCTCACTGAGGAAGAAACTAAGGGCATAATCATTAAGTTTCATAAGGGTGTGTGTGGGGGTCACCATGCTTGGAGGGCCACTGCATACAAGATCCTCAGAGCTAGGTATTACTAGCCCTCTTTATTTTATGATGTAAATTGTTTGGTTTGAACATGTGTAGAATGTCAAATGTTTGCAGGAAAGTAGAAGTTGTTTCCGCTCCCACTGAAACCAATCAAAGTTGAGACACATTTTCAGTAGTAGGGATTAGGCTTCATTGGAGAGATTAATCTGAATTCAAGTGGACAACACAAATGTATTTTGACAACCATAGATTATTTCAGAAAATAGGGAGATTCCATACTTACAAGGGAAGCCACTTATAAAATCATCATTAATTTCATAGAAGAAAATATCTTGGCCAGATTTGGGTGCCCAAGAAAGATCATTGTTGATAATGCTCAGGCCTTCAAATCCACCAAATTGGTTAAATTTTGTTAGGACTATAACATAGAGATGGGACACTCTATTTCTTACTATCCATAGGGGAATGGTTTGATTGAATCCTCCAATAATAACCTTATCAAGATCATCAAGAAAATGGTATCTCAAAACAAGAAGGCATGGGATTCCCACCTTAAAAGTGTTATCTGGGTAGGTAGAGTTAGCATCAAGAGGGCCATTAGAGCTTCCTCTTTCAGTTGGTGTATGGGTTGGAATCCATTTTACCCATCCAACTCAACTTCCCCATGATGAAATTACTGCAATATGAGGAGGAAAAATAAAATGGCATGCAAAGAAGAATTAATCAGTTGATTTAAGTCCAACAGATAAGAGAACAAGTTCAGATAAAGTCCCAAGTTCACCAAGCAAGAATAAAAGAAATATTTGACAAAAGGACCAAGAAAATAAATTTCATGAAAGGGGGTTTTGTCTTGAGATGGGATGCCCAAAGGGAAGCTAAAGGGAAGCATGCAAATTTTGATAATATTTGGCTTGGACCCTTCCAAGTGGTTGCAGTCCATGATAACAACACTTATGATTTAGCTCAGGTGGATAGAGATTTGTTTGGGGCTCATATAAATGGGAGGTTCCTCAAGAACTTCATGTAGTATTGATCATTGCAAAACTTTCTTACCTTGTACATAAATAATTCATTTCATTTATGTCCATGAATTTTCAATTTTACTTCATTCACCATTCATTACTCCAATAAGTAGGTAGGATTCTAATGTCTTAAGCTATTGAGAATTTTTGTCTCACATATCAAATTAAATTTTGGGTCTGAAGGAGATGTATCGTTTTGAGGTAGTCTCCATAACCCGACAAAAGAAGGAACTTGGTATACAGTTCTCAACAGACCATAAGGGTATGTTGTCCTCACTGGAGCCAACGTTAGTATTGTATTTTTCCTTGCAATTAAATGAATAATGACTAAAGTTGTAAGGTTGAGATTATATGAGTTAGCAACAGAAAGTCAATCTTTAGGATCCTCTACGTAACTCGTAGTCAAATTTGCCTAAGGAAGAATGAATAAGAAATAATAAAATCCATGCCCTTGTGCGCATACATAAAAAATTGATCCCTCGGGTGCTTGTTGCAGTCCATAAGGGGCTTGTCATGATCCAAAAGGGGCTTGTTGTGGTTCCAAAGAGGTTTTTCATGCATGAAAATGGGGCTAAGTCAATATCCCAGGCGATTATCACAAGAATGCGGCCTAAGGAACCAAGCACAACATTTTGGGAGTTTTTTGGACCCCGAGAGATTGACGACTTAGATCGCATCACACACCTGACCTTTTAAATCAATGGTCATCGTAGTTCCCTCGTCAGATTTCCCCTTGTGATCTAACTCTCGAGCGCTATGATAGGTGCACCTTCGATGAATGACACATATTTGATAGGTGCCATCAATCGTTCCACTAAGAAGATCAATGGTCCAAATCTGCTCTCGAGGTTTAAATCTTCCCAACTAGGGGTCACGTTAGCCCCCCAGCAAGGCATTGTTAGAGACAATCAGAGAATTAAACATGGACATGTGGAAGCCACCATATGCACATGTAAATACATCAAAACTGGGTGACATGTGTCCCATTTCCTTACCACCTCAAAGCCATTGTGGACCGATGAAAATACACCACGTGTTCAGGGTGACGTCAGCATGACCTTGTTAATGTCTTGGTTGATTATGGATTTTGGTCGAGCATAGATAGAACACTCTCCTGGTTTTTGAAAAATATCAACGACCCCCCTATTCCAACAATATATCAATGGTACACCTCAGGTCAACGAAATATTAAGGAAATCAAAATGCATATCGTCGTCGGTAAAACACAATGAAAATCTCCTGACATAATTTTTCGCAGTGCCAATGACAAAGTTGTCGTCGAAAAAATGTAGAAGAGAAGACAGCTAGGCATGCCAAAGGGCTACTGTCAGAACCAATCATATGTTTCCACATGGACATGTGGAACCTGCCAAATGCATACATAAAAATATCAAATCTGGGTGACACGTGTCATGCACCTATGCCACATTAGTGCCAACATGGGCCATTGAAAATATGCCACATGTATAGGGTAGTGTCGTCCTAACCATATTTTCCTTAGCCAAATTTTTTGTTCAAATGTGTCTAGATCAATGACCCTCAGTGATTCTCAGACCTTTGATGGATGGCCTAGATTTGTCTTACCAACCCTTCAAAGTCTCCTCCTCAGAGTTGTGTTTTCACACCATAACCATACCTCGACCACTCCAATCAAGCACCTCTGATGGATGGTCCAGATCCTCTCTTGAGTGTTAAATCCTCCCAGCTAGGGGTCACATCAACCTGTGAGAAAGGCACGATCAGAGCCAATCAGATGGTAACATGTGTCCTCTTCCACATTAGTGCCACTGTGGACCAATTTAAAATTGACACGTGTCCAGGGTGACATAAGCGTGATATATTTTTCTTAGCCGAATTCTTTCCCGTGACCTAGCTAGATTGATGACTCACTTTTAATTTTGATCACAGATCGATGGTTCTGATTTGATCTAATGTAGTCCTTCGAGTCCTTGTCATATAACTTCTTGTTGAAACCTCAACTTCACACCTCTGACATGCCTCAATCCGACAATGGTCCAGATATCATTAAATCTCATATCGATGGTCAATATGTAATCTCATAGATCCCTCTTCAGAGTATTGTTTGAATCCCAAACCCAGATCGCTCCGATGGGTGCGAATCCGATCAATGGTATGGACTTGATCGATTTGATCTGACAACTACTGAGTTTTACGAATTTGTGGACCTTTTATTGCTTCGATAGATTGCGAATGAAATTTAAAGCTGGTCTAATGAAGCAAGCCCACATTCAAAGGATCAATGGTTGAGATTTATCATTGAGTCTAATCCAACGAATTTTGAGTTTCACGCTTCTACAAATTTGATTTCGAGCATTCAACCACCAGAAAAATGATTGTAGGAATTTCAAGGGGGGAAATGGAAATGATATTTTGGTCTGCAAATCTCCAGCTACTCCACGATTTCATGCATAAAATAAACCCATCGGGTGAGAGTAATTTATTCAACTTTTACCAGAGAAAAACCACTAAAAACTCAAGAAACTGGAAATGGTTTCAAGAAGCAGAGAAACTGGAAATGGTTTCAAGAAGAAATTTAAGGAACAAGCGAGAGTAATAAAAGAGAAAAAAGACACCCATTGTCAAGTTCAACACTTTGGGGAATTAAAGAGTTTCTTATAACTGGAGTTGTTTGACTATAAGCCTTGAACATAGTTGGTTGATAAATGCAGCAAGAAACTAGAGATTCATCCCCTACATTCATGTTTCATTTTGTAATTCCTTATTCTATTGTATATGTGTTCATGTAAAGCATCTCCTCCCATTGTTTTTTTCCTTTATCAGATATGATTTATAAAATCTTTGACAACATGTCATTTTTCATGTTTAGTATTACTGTATGATGTCTGGTAATGACACATAAGTGATTTCCTCTTAATGTATGACCATTTCTCATCACTTTATTTATGAATTTGAATGATATGTAGAGGGTACATCCTTGAATTTGAGTATATGAAGATGTTAACTGTTTGAAGAAAGTTTTATAGATCTGTATACATCTGTAAGGTTGTTGCATTCTTAATTTCTCAACACACTATTCCTTTTCCATAGGCTACACGATTCATTTTTAATAGTACCCTATAAGTGTTTTTTTCCTCTAACCCACCAATTCATCCTCCTTTGAATCTTGATTGTCTGAAACACTCGTAGAAATATGCCTCTGACAGTTGATAACATTTGTCAATATGATTTGAGATTGTTTAAGGTCATTTAATTTTAGAAGAGAAAGAGGGAGAGGGAAAAACTTCTCAAAAAAGTGCACAATTATTTCGCTACAAATATGGCCTCAAGATTCATCCCATTTCTTGGCTCCTGGGGTGCCTCAACATCGTTTCAACAAAATCCTGGAACATATCGAGGGATAACACACATATTAATTAATCAACAATGCAACATTTTACAACATTCAACAGTGCAATAAAATAAGAAACCCATTTTATTATATGTGAATAAGATACCCATGGTCATACAAAATGGGACAATGTAAAGGTTCACAATAGTCAAGATAAAACCAATATGTAATTGTTACACTTATTGGTAACATATCCTCATGCAATTAGGACAATATGTTGAGTAAATTAATCAAAATCCTCGATTTTCACAGACAAATATTCCAAAACATACAACTTGTAGTAACAATCTATTATATTTATTTTCATTCATCACTTGAACTGTTGTCATCACTCGAGCTATGTGTGTGCCTCATTTCTTCATCATCTGCTTGTTTTTTATGTTCATACTCTTCATGTTCCATCTACAAACATAGAAATAAAGTGTAATAAGTATATCTACATTTATATATATTTATATATAGTAGAATATACATGATTTCATAAATAAAAAAATGTACCATAGAAATGAGTGTTTCATAAAAAATACACATTCTTTCAAAGCCATGCTACATGTTGTCTCTCAAAATCTATTATATTGGATGCACTCCATACTTTGTTTCTTGCATGTTTAATTTTCCATGGCAAAGCACAATCGATATAAGTAATATAAATGTTTCTTATTGTTCCATTAATTATAAAATGAGGGAAATTAAACAATAGAGCTACTTACAAAATTTTCAATTAAACCTTGATACTTGAATATATACTCACAACCCATACTTAACACAATGTCGATCAATTCTTCAGTTGGCTCTTCTTTGTATGTTATAAACTATTAGAAGACATCCATGGATGAGTGTAAATTAATTATTTAAATATGAAGATCACAACAATTTTGAAATCTTTAGCAAGGTAAAAAACTTAAGTACTCACAAATTTTACAATCAACCCTTTTCTTCCTCGATGTCTTATCTTATGCGCTAAATGGGTTCCATTTTTTTTCTTTTCCACAACAAAACAATTGAAAAATAATATTTCATGTGATAATTAAATTCAATGTACATAAAAGAATAACTCAGTGATTACATATCTCTGATGCACATTGTTGTTGGGATGGCTCCTCCTGCGACACAATC
The DNA here is from genome assembly GCA_010110895.2 of Picea sitchensis. Taxonomy (NCBI): domain Eukaryota; kingdom Viridiplantae; phylum Streptophyta; class Pinopsida; order Pinales; family Pinaceae; genus Picea; species Picea sitchensis. Next base: position 8,066 of record SNQJ01S0239883.1, read on the forward strand.
ATGTTCATTTCTTTTACCATTTCCTTCTAAACTTGCTTGGACATCCCTACGACCATGTATTGGTTTTCCCCTCATTTTTTCTTTATAAATTAATAAATGCACCGGTGAATAAGAATTGTTAATTACGCACCATCGACCCAATGTGAAAAAATTTAAAACATGACAATTTCCATATAAAAAACAATATTACTTCCATTTTAAATTAAGTGGTTCTTTTTATCTAATAATACACACCGGTGCTCTTTGTCTGTAAAGTGCACACTGCTGAGAACAAAGGAATTTTTCAAAATATATTATTTTATTTAAAATTTAGTAGTTTGTTTGACATGAATATGGGTACCAGTGCTCTATACTAGTATAGTGCTCACAACGAACCACAAAGGAATTTTTGAAAAGAAAAAAAAAATGATAGCTAGAAGTTGGTTTTGCATCCAATGTAATCAATGGTCCCATTTCAATGGATACCAAACTCCTCATACACAAGAAAACAAACCCTAGAAAAATCTATTTCTTAAGAAAAAATAATTGCAAAATATAGAGAGGGAAAGAAAGAGAAACAATAAAGAAGTTAGGGCTGTCAATACCAAAGGTAACTATGAAACCATTTTATTTTGGGGGGAGTGAATTAAAAATTTCACTTTATCAAATGGAGGAAAAATTAATATGATCAATATAATGAAATCATATACATGGAATAGCTCCTCTGCAGATTCGTACGTGACCTACGATGATCCCTTTCAAATTTGGCTCTACAAAAACATCCACCCACTCCGAAGACTTTGTTGCTAAATATCTCTTGCATAAATCTCTCCTCTAAATTTTGGCAAAAGAATGAAAGAATGAATAGGGTTTTCATTTATAAATACATACATTTAGTAAAAATGGAATTCCCACTCTTTTTTTTCAGCGTAGATTTCTATGTATTGTTGATAAATGCACACACCATTTTTTTCGTAACTTGTTTTTTCTGGTGTGCTATACATTAATAAACACACCAATGTGTTATACATTAATAAGCGCACCAATGTAATTTGTACTAAAAATTCACCAACAAATAAAATTAAAATGTAAACTATTGCATATAAACCAATGTGTTATTTTTTTGTAACTTTGTTAGTCAGTGCATTAGCATCAATGCAGTTTGTAAGTAATAACGCCCTAACAAAAAATTTCATTTAAAAAAGTAAATGTAAAACTCTGCATTTAGAATTTGCAGAGGTTTTTCTTTACGGAGGCTATAACAGATGCCACTCATATATTCTTATCATAACTCGTTGCATCGATGTGGTTGTTTTATGGATATGCATTGGGTCATCATAATATAATTAGGCACACTATTAACTTTAAAAGTCAATTGAAATTCTATTTGAATTCATATTGTTCTATGCTTCCAAAGATGATGGTTTTGGTTCAAATGAAAGAAAAAAAGAATTTTAATATCAAATTTCTAATTCTTCAAATTCTAACTCATACATATCATTGCAAGTCCTTCAAGTTCTCTCCTGCCAATTGCCGTAAGTCTAGATTTTATTTATAATTCATTTATCTCATTGAATTTATGTTATGTCTGTAGGTGTAGTTGAATAATTGTTCATTAAATTTTGCAAGATCAAGATTCAGGATTGAGTTCAAATGCGCAAGATATTCCAGTACTCCCAAAATTCTGCAAGCTCTTATCAAGATAAAGATACCTCCAGCATATGTTTGATGACAACACACAACTTCTTTACTCTACCAATCGTAACTTGCCATCTTCCATCAACCAGCATGGGTCAACGGTATTACAATGTGAATTGGATCTCTTTTATGTAGAAACCCCTTGGAACATAAGAAAAAGATTATTAAGTAATTGTAATTTTAGATTTTCAATGGAACTAATGTAAATGTATTGTTTAATTCGACATTGGTTTTATAAAGTGGTTGGTTGCATGCTTATTATTGGAAAAATAATAAACGCTTTTAATAAATGTTTGGTATAAATTTTGAATATATTAAATGCATTGTGTTACTAATATTATTGATCTAATGTTCAATATTTTTACAATTGAGATTATGATGATGAACGACTTGTCTACCATCTACCATTGCACCCCACTACGATATCAAGTTATGATCTTGCTTCTAAACGAGCACAACTTGGAGAGGAAGCATACTGATAATGGTTTAATCAACCACCTATTCAATTCCTACTACATTATGAGTCACCAATTTAAAACCTCTATAGTTACACTAGTTCTTCACATGTTGAGGATGAAGGCAATGATATAGAGATTGTAATGATCCAAATGATTAAATTATATTAACAGATCATAAGTACACACCATATACAGAATGTGAGCATGGAGAAAAAATCCAATATAGATAAGTTACACAATAACTCAAAGAATAGGAGAACATCATTCAAATAACCAAATACATTTATACATTACAATTCACATTTCTCCAATAATGAATACATTATCTCTATATATACATATTCACACTTGCACATGATCCTCTTTTACCATTTTTTTTTGTTTGTTTGTTAATTTGGCCGAACCTCTTGGCATCGGGATTAACCTGTGTCTTGAGAAACCACGACTCAGGGGCATCTAAGCTGTCAAAATTACCCGGGGATCGCACCCGGCCTGAGCCACACCAACCCTTAACATGGTTGGATTTTTTGTCCCCACAGGTTTCGAACCGGTGACTTTTCAACACGGAGTGGCTTAACAACACACTCCGTCACCGACTATCCTACACCTCGGGGACATGATCCCCTTTTACCATTAGTCCAACCTTATTACATATATATTTACACACTACATGTACATTTAGCTCCATATATGCCCCCTTTGGGTTATAACAGAGTACCCTCCTTCAAAAAACGTTTTCTTCAAAGCTTTGCAATTAAAGGCTTCACATGTGATTAAACTAACTAATATTATTTTCTTATGTTCCTGGTTTCTTCTTCCATTGATGATGATCCATCCATCCAAAATCAATTATTTTTGGTCGTAATCATTGGTGGCTAGTTGTTGCATAATTTTCCTTCCCTTGATTCCATGCATTGTTTTTGAAGATTCTCCAATTTGTAATGGTTGTTGGTATCTAATAATACCTTCTTGAAGAGTGGTTTTGTGATGCCTTATTCCATGAATATTGACAAGTATTCCATCTTCTTCATTGATAATGTTGATATCAAGCTTCTTGTCTTCCTTGAAATATTTATTGATAATGAGGGTGTCGATATGGTTTCACATTTGATGGTTTTTCTTTACTCTCCACAACCATTTCATCTATCTTATTTTCAGAGACAATGGAATCATCAATCATCTTTTCTTGATATTTGATTACTCTAGCCTTGGAGATAATACCATTATATTTGACATGTACATCCTCTAGATGGATTTCAACTTCTTCAAGTATCTTCTATTGACCTTCTTGAATCTTGTCTTCTTTCTCCTTTTGAAGCTGCAATGTGACCCCATATATGAAATTATGATGTCCTTCTTCAATTCTAGATTGCATTTCTAATTTTTCCTCATCAATATTTAAGTATTCCTTGACCTTCTTGTAAATTTCCTCTTCAAGTCCTTTGGTATATTTTTCATCCAAGATTTTCATTTGTTCTTGATTTTGATATTTCTTCTTTTCTTCTTTGAATATTTTAACCTCATCCATTTTTTTTTTATTATTATTTTGTAATATACATACCTCTTCATATTTATTTTTCAATTCTTCCCTTGAATAATCATTTTCCCTCTTTTCTTTGCTACTCTTTTCTCTCTTTAGGTTCTTAACCTTCTTAATGAGTGATTCATTAAGGGATTGCATCTTGACGAACTCATCATTTTTATTTGTAATATAATTTATTAACTCCACATTATACTTTTTCAATTTGGAGACATTTTCTTTTGATTCCTTTAACTCTTCTTGAATTTAATACATCTCCTCCCTTTTTGTATCCTTAATCCATTTATTTGAGAAGAGTTCTTCGAAATTTTCCCATGTAGGGGATATTTTAGCACCTTCATCAAGGCTATCCAACCACTTAAAATATTCACCCCTCAAGGAAAATACTACGTTCATAGGACTCAAATTATTTTCCTTTGTCATCCTCAACCATTCCATGGGTTTGATTTCATCTTTATCTTCATCTCCTCTAAATCAAGGTATTTCCATTGATTCTTAATTAAGTTATAACCCAAAACCTCAACTTATAGCTTTAATATATTATGAATAAAGATCTCAAATAGTCATAGTCCTTGTTACAATATGTTCTTCTATGTTTTATCTTTCCAATGGATTTTGAATCAGCTCAAACCGAAATTCCAATCAAAAGTTATGATAGTTTTAAGTGAACATGCCTTTGAAAAACTTATTTGGGGACTATTCTTCTAGCCGACCTTCCTTCTGGTGTATTTATGAAATTTCGACCCTTCTGAGTCTTAAATTTTGACCTATATTACTCTAAAATGTATTCTCTTCAATGCCACAAGGCTGGCCAAAATTGGATGTTCCAAGTGAATGTTAAGGTAACTTTCCCAACCCTTGTTGATTTGTTTCCTTTCCGGTAGAGAAAACTTGTAAAGAATGCCACACATCCAATATTCAACACTAGATTATGAAATTCACACCCAAAATAATAAGGACTATTTTATTTCCAATTCAACTAGTCTCATTAAATTTGGATCCTCTATGAAGAAGAAATGACTATTTTACCTGAAACACTTGTTTGAGACTAGTTACAGGACTAGTCAAAAACCCTATCTTCCGCATGGAGTAACTCTAAATGTAAAATGACCTAGAAGTTGAAATCCATACCATGAGTACCATGATATTTATTATAAACATCCACCAAGTTTTTATTTCTAAATTGGCCCTGAAAAGAAGTTATAGTGAAAATTCCAAGATGACTTTCTTAATGAAACAAAGCCCTATGATCAATGCTCTAAAACCAAATGTAATGATCCAAATGTTTAAATTATCTTAATGGAATAGAAGTACACACCATGTATAGAATGTGAGCATGGAGAAAAAATACAACATGGATAATTTTCATAATAAATCATTAAAGAATATGATAACCTCATCCAAATAACCAAATATCTTTATACATCACAATTCACATTTCTCCAATAATGAATACATGATCTTTATATATACCTATTCAAACTTGCACATGAGGCTCCTTTACTATTAGACCGACCTTATTACATATATAGTTACACATTACATGTATGTTTGGCCCCACATATTTCCCCCTTGGGTTCATATCATATACATTTAACCCTATATATTCCCCCCTTAGGTCATAACAAAGATTAGTATGGATGATTTATTATGGGATACCTAATCCATGGAGAGAATGTTGTTACATGAATTCCAACAAAATGAACTAGGGTATGATGCTGATGTTGCAGATACCTTCTTCAAAATCCTAAAATATACTTCCACCACCCCTCACTTTAGTCGATAGGGGTCAAGGTATACTCAGCTACAGACAACAATGTTATTGTACAACATGAAAG
>SNQJ01S0239884.1:0-11830 GCA_010110895.2 Picea sitchensis
TGCAATTTGTGACTCAACAGGAGAAGTTGAATCAAAGACATGTTAAATGGGTTGAATATATGGAAAATTTCACTTTTGTGATTAAACATATTTTTGGAACTGCTAACAAAGTTTTTGATGCTTTGAACAGGAAATGTTTGCTATTGCAGGAGTTCAAAGTCAAAACATTGGGTTTTGATGATCTTAGGGACATGTACAGAGATGATCTAGATTTTAAAGAGGCATATGAAGCAACTGAGAATCCAATTCTCAGGGATAAAATCCAATGGGCAGAATACATGATCCAGGAAGGATTACTGTTTAAAGGTAATCAACTTTGTATTCCAAAATGCTCCATAAGGGAAAATTTGTTGAAGGAGAAACATAGTGGAGGATTGGTCGGACATTTCGGTCATGAAAAGACATTCACAAAGTTGAATGAGTCATATTTTTTGCCAGGAATGCGAGAAGACGTCAAAAGATTCATGGATGGATGTAGAATTTGTCAACATTCAAAAGGAAAGAGGCAGAATGCAAGTTTTTATCAATCATTACCCATACCTGACAAGCCATGGGATGCAGTCAGCATGGACTTCATATTGGGGTTGCCAAGAACACAAAGAGGGTTTGACTCAATTTTTGTGGTAGTGGATAGATTTTCCAAAATGGCACATTTCATTCCATGTTAGAAAACCAGTGACGAAACTCACATTGTGAACCTGTTTTTCAAAGAAGTCATTCGACTTCACGACTTACCAAGGAGCATAGTTTCGGATCGAGACACCAAGTTTGTGGGACACTTCTGGAGGACCTTATGGAAAAATCTAGGAACAAACTTGTCATTCATTTCACCTTATCATCCTCAGACGGATGGGCAGATAGAAGTCATGAACAAAAGTTTGGGAGACTTGCTGGGGATTTTGGTGACATAACACCACAGCTAGTGGGACAACATATTACCACAGGTGGAGTTTGCTTATAATGACTCGCTTAATAGGAGCACAGGATAGAGTCCATTTCAAATTGTTTATGGCATGCAACCGAGAGGAATTTATGATATGAGGGATTCAGAACAGATTGCGACTAGGAGCGCTAGTGCAGAAGATTTCATAGAGGCGATGAAGGAACTTCACAGCCAGGTGAAGGAACGATTGTAGCATTCAAACCAAGAATATAAAAAGAGAGTAGATCAACACATGAGACAACTTCAGTCTGAATTTGGTGATTTGATCCTTGCACATTTGAGAAAGGAAAGGTTCTCGAGTGGAACATATAATAAACTGAAGATGAAGAAAATCGGACTATGTAAGGTCTTGAAGAAATTTGGGGCGAATGCATATGAGATTGAATTACTTGATGGGATCGGAATTTCTCCGATATTCAATGTCTCGGATTTGTACCCTTATAAATCTAAGGAATCTGAAGGTGGTAGTGAACAACTAGAGATTCAGTGGACAAAACAAATGCCAGTTGCAGAAAAGACGCAGATGGAGTGCATACTCGACAAAAGAGTTGGTAAGAGGACCAAGCGAAAGGAATATTTTGAATACTTGGTCAAGTGGAAGGGCCATCCAGTTGAAGATTCCAGCTGGGAGAACGAAGCAAAAATCTAGAAGCATGGACACACCATGCGCGAGCTCATGGATAGGAGCCCATGAAAATTTTCAAGCGAGGGAGTATGATGTAGGAGCATCACAAGGGCGTGAAAGCATAGCCAACAGCGAGACAGTGCAGAGATATAATATAGATGGAAAAGCACTGAGCACATTTTTTGAAAATGTTTTGGAATATTAATGAAGTCATTAAGTGGAGGCATGCTTGTATTATTGTAAAATGACCTTGAGTGATCCGCTCTCGTCCATAGTATATAGGAGCCTTTATGTGTAATGAATGTAGGTAGATAGAATTTAATGCTTAGATTAGACAGATTTAGGAGAAGAGGGAAACATGATATAGACAGCCTCATTGTATAGTTGTAAGATGATTAAGTCAATAGAGAATAGAGCATAGAGAAGAGAACAAAGAGATGTAGTTGAAAACACCCATGTACAAAGATTTGAATTAATAGAAAGAGCTTCGATTCAAATTCATGGTGTCATATTTGTTCTTTGTGTATGCCTGTTGAGTGTTATTCTCATGGATGTTTACTTTCTATTATACATTTGCTTTATATGCTGTGTATATGATTTCATTCTTTGTGCTTGAAGTCTGAGAGAGAGTAAGGAATGAGTGTCAATTGTTTCTCTTCCTGAGTGAGTAAAATTTCTGCAAGGAGTGCAATGAAGTTTGTCCACAAGGAGTGTGTTGACAGAAGCCAGAGTTCATCTCTGAAAGCTCAGGAGGGATAAAAATTGTTCTCATTCTCGCAGAAGTGCAATTTGAGCATAGGAGTTGTGCAAGGTGTGCGTAGGTCGAGTAAAGTCTCAAAGTCTACGAACCTGAAAAATTATTGAAGTACTACTGCTACAGGGAGTGCACATAGTCGAAGGACTTAAATTCTTTGAAGTAATTGAAGGATTCACTGCAAGGAGTGTGTGCGGGAGTCTTCTTTAAGACTCAGAATTGGAGAAAGCTTAGGAGAGATAGGGTCTTCGCAGTTGTCGAAGAAAATCACAGAAAGTTGGTGCCTTGAGGCGTTGAAAGGAGGTGTAGCAAGTTTTCATTGCATGCGGGTAAGTTCCGCGGAGAAATACTTGGTTAAAATTCGCAGGAATTGTCCAGGAAGAAACGGACGGTCATAATTCTTTGAGAAGAATTTGCGAAGTCACAAGAGCCGTCAAATATTGCAGAGAAGTAGGAATGTTACGACAATCTTTCCTCAAGCGTAAGCTCAGAAGAAATTAGGGTCGTAGGATCCAAGATAGCCAGGGCCGTTGGATCGCTCACGAAATCTCATTTTGGGGTTTCATGAGTTGAAGGGTCGAAGGTTTTGCATCAAGGTTCACGAAGTTGTGAAAGTCGCGAGTAGTGAAGTGGCGAGTGGATCAGAGCCATCCATCTAGAGAGGATAGGTGGCAGAGATCTAGAGATCTCGCGAACTCAAAGGTTCATGAGTTGAGAGCCCAAAGGTTGGGTACTCTAGGTTGCGAAAGGGGAAGTGTGAAGTGGAGCGTAAGGAACACGTGGTAGAATCACAAGGTGGGCCCGTGGAATAGAAAGGTGGACACTTGTTGTTCATTGAATGGATTCAACACCCCGTTGACTTTTTCATGTCTTGGGGGTTCGTAAGATAAGAGGACGAAAGTCTAACCTTTCAACTTGAGAAGTGAAAAATCCGAGAAGCGCTAGTGGGAAGCCTAGCTGGTGGTCATGCACGGAGGGCATTGACAAGTGAAGGAGTTATATCCGTCTCGTGATCTCGGATATCATGGGATTGGGTAGGAGGAGTCAAGAGCTTTGACTCATGAACTCATGAGAAGCAAGTTGTGACAAGCGCCTTTCAATTTAGGCCTTGGTCATAGCCGGTGGTCACGCGGAGAAGGGAGAGCTTGCACCTAGTGTCATTCACGCCAGGGAAGCTTCCGAAAGGACCTGCGGGTCAAAAGAAATAATATTCAAACAGGGAATTGAAAGAGCCGATCTGGCTCAAAGGGAAACAAAGAACAATCCTGTAAGCGGATCCTTGACCTGAGGGCTGAGTGAATCTGCACCAACTACATAGAGTGAACACCCTTGCCTCAAGCATCACTTAACCTTCATAGTTGAGATAAATCATAATGAAACCTTTGTTCGTACACCCTAGATCTCTACTGGTCTTCCTTCATCGTTGACACAAAGCACCCTTTTTGCAAAACAATCTACCAAAGCTCGGTGAGCTTCTAACCAATCCATTCCAATGATTAGGTCATACACCCCGAGAGCAGTGATGTATACCTTCAATCTGGTAGTACACACTCCCAGGTCTACTATACAATTATCAATGCTAGGTTCTACTGCTTGTTTTTTCCCCGAAGCCATCTTGACTTGTTCAAAGTCATCGTGCTCGTAGGCTGCCAACCCACTCTTTTCTAATGCAGATGGTGAAATGAAACTATCTGTAGCACCATAATCAAATAAAATCTTTACATTGATATGATTTAGCATACCTGATGACTCCACCACCATGGATTGATGTTCTGCCTAGCGATTATTAACTGTTTCGTAAATCTGGTGGCTGCTACTGGCTATTCCCATCGGAGCCTTTCCTTCTCTATGCACGAATCCTGATTGTAACTCTGGGCAGTCATGCTGGTAATGGGGTCCTCCGCACCCCCAACAGGTAACACAAGATTGAACTTGTGCACTATTATGTGACTGTCTCTGAAATGAGTTCCTTCCCCTGGAACCCCTACCCCTACTAACTGCTCCCTGAGATGGTCGTGGACCTGCCTGCGTCATTGGTGATGAACGAGATGATGCACTTGCTGCCATTGAAATCCCTGTGGCTATTGTCCTTGGTGTGAATTTGTTACCATATGGAGGTGGCCTTGAGCTTCCTCCCCTGGAAAATGTCCTAGGGGCCTTCCCCACAAATATAGGACGATGCAGAAAGGTTGGTCTCATACCTCCAGTTAAGTTCATGTGTTCCTCTGCATAACGCACATTTTCCACAACTTCTGCTACTTAAGATGGTTTCCACATCTACACCATAGCCCTTATATTAGGGTTTATCCCATAGACGAAGCATTCTGCCTATCATTGGTCATTATCCATGTATGAAACATATTTGACCAATTCCATAAACCTGATATCATATTCTTCTATGGTCCTGTTTCCCTGTACTAAGGCATGAAACACTCCTACCTGTTGTTCCTCATAGTAAGTTGGCAGATATTTCCTTTGGAGCCTCTCCTCGAAAAGTTCCCAAGACATGGTGTCTGGGGTAAGGTGCAGTTGCCTCTCCAGGTTGCCCCACCAGTTCAGGGCACCATCTCTCAACTGAAAAATTTATATCTTCGCCTTTGAAGTGGATGCATAGTCTCTTAAGGCAAAACACCTTGTCATGCCTTCCAACCATGCTTCTGTGCGTTCACTGGCCCGACCCCGGGCAAATTATGGAAGTTTGATCTTTTGCAGTTCTCTAGTGATGTCTTCGGGTGGAGGTCCTCCCTCTGAATCCCTCGATGCTTCTGGATTACCCATTCCATATGGTGGGGGCTCCACTTCGATCTCTGTCGGTTGACACCCCTTTAAAGTCTCATTTATGGCCTCCAAAGAGCACATTATGAGAGCTAGTTCAGGCGATGGTGGTGGCAGCACTGGCGATGTTAGCGGTGCCTGCGACAATGCTCCTCTGCCTCGATTCCCTTGAGTCCTAACCATCCTATATGATTTAACTTGCATCAACCAAAGTTGTCAGGGTGAGTTCAAAGATGTTCCACATTCACACAACTTAAACTAGAAAACAAGGTTAGGCGTAAGTTCTTTTTACTTGTCTGTAAACAAACGTTACTCTTTTTAGGGGAGGTGGCTAGGTTAGGGCTAAAGCATCTAAGATTTACTTCTTCACCTAAGAAAACTATTGACTCCTTCACCTGGTAGCTATGCTAGCACTGTACCCCACTCACTAATTCCTCTAACTTACCCTCCTAGTGCGCATGAAGCCCCCTCCCACTTATCTTGTTCTAAGTCCTTATACTTTGCGTTTACAACTAATTAAGGTGACTTCCAACCTAATGTCGATGAAATGAGTCTAAGGCTATCCTTCTATGCTTGAATCGTGGGATTTCCTTGGAGCCTTGTACATATGCGTTGAATTGTGTGACTCGATGGCTGCAGGTGCGAGTCTTGAGGATTGTAGAGTGTCTTTTGGGCATTGGAGTTTAGTGCTTATGCGTTGTGGTTATGTATTGTTTTTGGACTTGTGGTCGTATGATGTAGTGAGCCTGAGGCTATGCATTGAGTTTGGTGCTTATGCACTGGGATTTGGTTCTTAGCTCGTGGACTTGGAGATTGGCCTCGGGCGCAATACTTTCAATTTTTATTATTAAGTTAATCACCTTAGTTTTAAACTTTAAACATAGTTTTTAAACCTTAAAAACCTAAATTTAAATTATTCCCTTTGATTAACCACTTTTGTTTAATCATATTAACTTATAATTAATTTAAAACACAAATTTAAATGTGTTTAAACTTAAATATGTTTAGTTTACATAATTAAACACAAGTTGTTTTTTTTAACTAATTATTTACCTTTAAATTTATATTTCTTTTGCATATTATATTTACATCTTTTTTTTATATATATTTTGTATTTATATATTATTACCATCTCTTTCTTATAATTTTTTTTTATTAACTATTTTACTCTAATATAATAAATAAATAAGTAAGTTAAAAAAAAAAAACCAAATCAATAAAAATATATAACAAAAAAAAAACTAAAATAGAAAAAATAGAAAATTATTAATTAGGTGAGGGCACGCATGAATTCCACATGCCTCTCCCTCGTTTCCCCCCCTTCTTTCTTAATCTAACCCTACACCATTCATTTGCATGCTCCCTACCTGCTTTGCTGCCTCTCCACTCTACTCTCTCCCTCTCGGCAGGCTTGACGCTCGACTCTGAGAGCTTGTGCTTGGGCAATGGATTGTGTGTTTTGTCTCTAGTGTTGGTCGCTGGTGCTTGTGCATTGTGTGGTGCAGCTGGATTTTACTTGTGTTGTGTTGTGCTGTGTTGTGTGGCTTGTGAATCCAGCCCACGAATCACAGGTCAGTAGGCCAGAGCAGGGGTGGCTTTCACTTTTGGACTAGGCTGGACAAGCGAGATGCTTCCGGAAGAGTACGAGGGTCGAATAGCAGGACACGACTTCCTGGTTAGAAACTGGGCACCCTAGATTGATGTTTGCAGGTGTGTGGATTCAATGGTTGGTTTGAATGCTTAGAGATTGGGCCTTGAGCCCTATATTTTCGGTATTTTCTGTGAGCCTGAGGCTATTCCTTGGAGCTTGTGCGCTTGGCTCTTGTTCTCGACCTGTGTGTTGCATGTGTGCTTGTCTCTTGTTCTTGACCTATGTGTTGCATGTGGTTGCTAATCCGTGTGTTGAGTTGATGCTAACCCGTGTTTTATGTGGGTCGATGATTCGCCTCCCAGGTCGGTGCATCAGACAAAGGTGCGACATATGCTTCTGAAGATGTTTTTTTGTTTTTGTTTTAGTTGTCTAGCTACTCCAATAAAGGGACCTGTCATTCCTAAGGACCATGTGCAAGCTTAGGCTTAGGGTTAGGTCTGCGGTTTTTTTTTTGTCTAACCTGTCTTCTCTTTCCTCGTCCAGGCTATTGTGAAAAGATTTGGGATCATGCAGTTGCTTGCATCATAATCCAATGTGATTCCAGAACTTTTATTCTTACTTGGCAATTTGCACATTGTTCTTTTTCAACTACTACTTATTCTCATGTGGTACATTCATTGAATGAGAATTGTGTTCTATGCTTTTCTTTATTGCAGTTAATTTCCCATTGGATCAAACTGTTAAAATGATTACATTTTAACCCAATAAATATATTATTGTGATGAATATTTATTGTTATCATCTAAAAGATTAGATGGAAAATATGTTTCATGTAATTATTGATTAATGATTGAGTTGTTGAGTCCATGCTAGTTGGGTAGTTCTATCTACCAACTAACTCATAAATCATGTAGGTTTTTGATAATGCTATAGGAATCGATCTTGGCACATGTTTATTGAGATTGCATTTCCTGGTAGTGTTTATTGAGCGGGCTACAAGCCCCTATCTACTATGTAATATTGTCAAGTTTAGTGAGAGTGCATTTCCTATAGTGTCCCTCAAGGGGCTACAAGGTGGCTCTATGCACTATGTAATATTTCCAAGCTTAATATCTCCTATGTGGACAACTAGAGAACCCAAAACTTAGTGCTACTGAAACTTGAGTCTATTGTTTTGCACGCCTATCAGTCTAGCATAATTTAAATGTATCTATTTGTTACTTCTAGTGCAACACTAACAAAACAATGTAATTTTATCTCCTAACACGTACAGTAACAGAATGAAGCCAATCATGAGGCCATGCAACTCTTTTCCTGCAAAGCATCTACAGGGACCTATGATTTAGCAGTGTTAATTGAACAATAAGCTAGTGAGTGATAGTACATGACATTTTCCCCAATTGAAGATGCAGGTGACTGATAGTACAGGACAATGTAATGGAAACCATCAATCCTTGGTGTATTCTCCCTCAAAATCAGAAATAGCACACATGGCATGAATACTTAAAGGTAACCATTTGCTGACAGTGTATTTAGAATTAATAAATCTATTTATTTCTTTAACTACCATAATATTAGAGTAGTAACAAAAGAAAACAAAGAAGGGGCCATGATCGATATATAACACGTGCATTGTTATAGATTTATTATTTTTCACTATTATTGTTGACGTATAAATATATATGACTTAATTGTAGTTAAGTCACATGGAAAGGTAATTATGGGTTGTTCATAATTAATTTTCTATCTAATTAGATGAGTCATTACATTATTTGCTATACAATATTACTATACATTATTATTTACTATACAATATACCAGGTGTAAGGCCTCTGCTTCCTTTACATTTTCAATATGTATATTATTTATATTTATATTTGTGTTAAAAATTTATGTGCTTGGCTTGTAGGTTAGGTGGAGCTAAAGCTTGGAGCTCAGATTTTCATCTAATTAAAGGGTTTCAAGGTCCCTTTTTCCCAGGGTTGGAACAGTTCCAATTCTAAACTTTCCTTCTTACAAGCGGTTAGGTGGGTAGGTGGGTAGGACTTGGTCCACGTTTTTAAACCAAGGCTTTGATACCATGTGTAAGGACCTAATTTAATTAAGCCTAATAAAATTCATAAATTTAAACATTAAGATTATTCAGCATAAACAATAAGCAATTTCATTCAGCATATAAGCAACAAAAATTTAAATTTATGAACAACAATCTAATAAATTACATAACAACCACATGACCCAACAAATTCATAAATAAAAATACCTCTCTCTAATGCTAAATTCCCGCTCTTTGGTTGTCCTCTCTATTGCTCTATCCAAACTCTTCTTGATGCTTTGATCAAACCCTGCCCAAAACCGACTAACCACCCAGCCAACTAGGAGAAACCTATCTGGCTCCCTAGCTCCAGGATTCCGTAAGGATTCCTGGCCCCCGAGCCCAAAACTCCCAACAACTTGGTGCACCCTTGCAACTATCCTCCCAAACTCCAAACCAAAAAAATATCCAAACCAGGAAATATAGTCCTTCTCTAAAAAATAATGCTTCCTCCCCCAAAATTTCATAATCCTCTCCCGAAGGCCTCTGCCCAATCATATCCTCCCCATTCACCACCTCCTGCTTCATTTAATGCCACCCACCTTATCCCTCCATTTACTACCTTATCCCCTCATTTAATACCTTATCCCTCCATTTAATACCCTATCCACTGTCATACGTAAAGTTTTAAAATAAATAAATTAAAGTTATTAATCCTTTAATTCTTTACCCAAACCAATAAATGTGTTAAGTAATCAATTAATTAATTAATCAACATATATTAAACAATAAGTAAATAATTAATTAATAATTAATATTATTAATAGTTAATCATTACTTAACTAATACACATTAGGAAAGTTATTTAATTAACTATTCTTGATAACCTTAAGAAACTATTTAACTAGGGTTGTTACAATCACTGTGGATGGCTGCCTCCTTCCCAAGAATGTAACGTCACACTGGCAGCATGCTTGCACAATGGAGTACATTTCTTTGTCGTAAGTAGGGTACTTACGGACAATATTTGACAATGTATCACTATGATAGGCCATGGGGTGGTCGTGCGGAGTGAGAACAACACCCACAACATAGTCTGAAGCATATGTCTCGATCTCAAAGAGATGTTGCAGGTCTGGTAGTGAAAGTACTGGGGTTGAGCACACGCACTGCTTCAAATCATCGAACGCTTGTTGTTGGGACCGGCCCCACGCAAATTTCACCTTACCACCACCCCTGTTTATTTGGATGAGGTCCCATGCAATATGGGAGAAATCCAACATGAACCTACAACATAAATTGGCAAGGCCCAAGAAGCTCCAAAGCTTAATGAGTGTTGTTGGGGCTAGCCAGTCACAGATGACTTGGATCTTGACTGGATCCACATGTATTCCATGCTAATCAATGATGTAGCTCAAGTAATGGGCCCTGTCCATGACGAAGGAGCATTTTTCCAAGTTGGCGTATAGCTTGTGCTGCCACAGGGTGTGCAGAACCTGCTAAATATGCTGCAAGTGTTCGACCCAAGTCTTGCTGTAAATTAGAATGTCATCCAATTACACCACTACAAAAGTATTGGTGAATGGTCGTAGGATATCATCCATCATCCTCATGAAAGTGGCTAGAGCATTTGTCAAACCAAAGGGCATGACCAACCATTCAAAAAGGCCTTCCTTTGACATGAAGGCGATCTTCCATACAACTGTCTATTCTATCGGGACCTTGTGGTAGCCAGACTTCAGATCAATCTTACTGAAGTATTTGGCTCTCATGAGTTGATCAAGGAGGTCATCGATTCGAGGAATCGGGTACCAGTTTCTGACTGTAATTTTATTCAGAGCTCGATAATCAATACAGAGTCACTAGGTTCCATCTTTCTTCTGTACTAGCATGATTTGGCTCTCACAAGGTGATGAGTTGGGGTGGATGTTCCCCTTGTGGAGAAGTTCTTGGATTTGTCGCTTGATCTCCTCATTCTCTAACAAAGAGCGATGATAGACTGGCCCATCGGGCAATGGTGCGCTGGGGGTTAGATCGATGGGGTGCTTGACCTGGTAGTGCAGAGGTACCCCTGTAGGTGAGGAGAAGATATCCGAGTATTCTTCCATGACCTTATCTACTTTCTTCTGTTGTGTGGATAGGTCAGTTGCAGAGTCCCTGGATGTGGTTGTGATATTTCGCTTATTCTAAGAGAGAATCACGAAGAAGACAAACTTCATCAACTGAGAGATGACCTTCCTGCATTGCTTAGTAGAGATCAAAGAAATAACACTAGGTGGGACTGCCTCGGGTATCCTGTACAATTTCTTGTTCAAAGTAATAATAACACTATGATGCCTAGACTCATATAGAGCATGACATTTACACAAATAAGGTTGGCCCAAAAGAACATCACAAACTTCGAGAGGAGAGACATCACACAATACCTCATCTTTGAAGGGCTTGATGTTGTATGACAGTCGACACTATTGGTTGACATGGAGATCACTTCCTTGGTGGAGTCATCCAATGGTGTAGGGTTGTGGGTGCGGCGTTGTTGGCAGGGCCAACTGCTTGACGACCTCTGCTGAGATGAGGTTCTTTTGGCTACCACTATCAACAATGAAGTGTAGCAGGGTGCCTTTTACCCATATTTGTGAATGGAAGAGATGCTCTCCTTATTCTGGATCGTCTGGTTCACTAGGATGGATCTTGGTGGTAGCAACGGTGGCACTAGGTTCCGCGTCAATGATCCATATTCCCCTTTCTGGTTCTGTCTTGGAGTTAGATTCTATATCTGATTTAGAGGCTTTCACTTTGGTCACCAGCGACTGCTTTGAGCGATAGTCAGCAGTGTTATTCCAAGGTCTCTTATGGAAGTCCCACCACTTCCCGATATCTTTCTTTGTCTTTCTGGTGTCCTTCTGTTAAGAAAAAATATCAATATAGCATAGAAAAACCTCAGAAAAAGTACTCAACGCCTTGAAAAAGAAATAATTTTAGATAATAAGCCTCTTCGAGGGGACAACCTCCTTTTACCCCACTTAAATGTTCAAGTACAAGATGATTCAAAATGAAAATGTCTCCTTGGTATATATAGGAGACTAGGAGGTATAATTACAACTAAT
>SNQJ01S0239884.1:12927-25411 GCA_010110895.2 Picea sitchensis
GTACAAGATGATTCAAAATGAAAATGTCTCCTTGGTATATATAGGAGACTAGGAGGTATAATTACAACTAATGGCCTAAAGCTGACATAAATAAAATAACATTACTAATATAATATACCCAAATTAAGGGGTAATGAGCCAATATTAGGGCTTAACACCTTCTTTTCTTACGGCTTGGACTGGTTGTCCTGATACTTTCCATCTTTGCTCTATCCTTTATTTGGTGGGTTAGGGCTGCCCTTTCCTAGCTTTTGTTGTGAGGGGTTCCCAGGCCCAAATTGTCGCATCTTTTGTTTGAGCTTCTGCTCGATTTTGACGGCATATTGGTAGGCCACGCCCAAGGATGAGATGTCTAGAAATTCAATTTCGGTCTGGATGTATCTATGCAGAGCACCACGATACTTGAGCGCCAGATGTCACTTTGAATCTTTGATACCCAACCTGGTGCACAAGGTATGGAAGATATTTGTGAAATTTGGTGCTGCTTGGTCTCTTTCTTGCCACAGTGTTGTCCATTTGGTATACAAGTCATCATAACTTTCGACAGGGTAGTATTGTTCCTTAATAACATCCCTAAAGGATTCCCAGGTGTCCGTGATTGAAAATAATGATGTTTCCTCTATTTCCTTTTGCTCGTAGAAAGTTTCCTCTATTTCCTTTTGCATACGATCTCCATTTTAGGCGTGTGATAGCCCATTGGAAAGGTATCGTCAAGAAGATTCATTTTTGGGACTCAATCATTCCTTTGGAAATCTTTGAAAATCTCGATCCTGAAAAACCTTCATTTAGGCCCTCAAAATGGCCTCGGAAGTTAAAACTGCTAAAAATAGTAAATTGCCAAAATTGTCAGAAAATTGTTTTGAGCCAGTTGGAAAAGGTGGGTGGACACCAATATCCATCTGTATCACCTATACATGAAAATACCAAAACAACTTTGGCAATCAATTCATTGACCATCTCCATTTTGTCATTGAAAAATACTTTTGGCCCATATAAGTGATGTTAGCATTCCACTAGGTTAATCATTGTCTTTACCCATTAATTAATGGTTCGAACAATTTTATTTTTTAATAATTTTAATTAATATGATATTTTTGAGGAGGTGATAGTTTTAATAGTTTATAAGTAGATCTTTTATTTTCCTTATTTCAATTCAAATCTTCAATGAGAATGGCTCATTGTGATAAAGCTAGAAGGGTAGGTGCCCCTTTGAACAAGGCCCTTTAAGGTGTGTCTTTTAATATCTTAGTCCTTGCTAAGCCATGAGTTTCTTACTAAATGATGGATTGTTGACATTAACTTAGATTTTATAATGAATATCAATTGAATTTCAACTTTGGCCTTCCCTTGAGATGTGAGTAGTTCTCCTAAATTAAAAAAAAAAATGTTATTCTCAAATTCTCCTAACCCTCTTACCTAACTTATTTGGTGGAACATTTCATGCACACAAACATTTAATGCACTTAAGTGACACAAATAAAAAAAAACTTCCAAATGAGTGATGTACATAAACATCTAATCATACACATAAACACCTATTTAACATATTAAGGGACATATTTTTGACTTGTGTAATACAACTAATATTGTCATTAATTTTTTTTTGATTTAATGTTGTTATTAAAATTATTATGACGAAAAAGAAGATTGAGTTCATGTTTTTAAGCATACACATATCATACACATAAAAACCTATTGAAAATATGAAGGGACATATTTTTGGCTTGTGTAATACAACTAATACTGTCATTAATTTTTTTTTAGATTTAATGTTGTTATTAAAATTATTATGACAAAAAAGAAGATTGAGTTCATGTTTTTAATCATACACATAAAAACCTAATGAACATATTAAGGGACACAATTTTGACTTGTCTAATACAACTAATATTGTCATTATTTGTTTTTAGATTTATTGTTATTAAAAGTATTATGACAAAAAAGAAAATTGAGTTCATGTTTTTAATCATTTTTGTTAGGGTTAATTTTCTCTTTGTAGTAATTAACTTGCAACTAATTTGTTAGTGTTAATTTTTTTTCTTTATAGCAATTGATTTTGCAACTAAAAATGTTATGAGTAATGAATAACAAGTATTTTTAATCATTTTTATTAGTCCTAGCAATAATATTTTGAAAAGTAATTGTTTGTGCTTAAATTTTAGTGGTTTATATTTACACACCTTCGAAATACATCCAATATTATAATTCATATAATCATGAAAAATACTTGTTTACATATACTATATACTATATACCTTGAGATAACCAAGTGTTTAATGTCAAAATCCTCACTGAGAAGTAATTTTTGTCTAAAAAACATAATGGAAATGAAAAATATCATTTGTCACCTTAAAATGCTCTATCATTTATTTAGAGAAATAACCTTTCATGCTTATATTATTAAGATTATATACTTTCAAAGGTGGTTTACAAACTTTGTTTTGAAGTGTCATTGTTGTAGGCCTGAAATTAGTGAACATGAGAGTTAATTGCACAATTGATCTTTAAAATTTCATCACAAACATAAATTTATGGAAAATAGGTGTTATTGAAAAAATTGAGAAATTTTGAAAATTTACAATTTTTGTATGGTTGGCATGGAGACGTGAGGTTGTAGTTGGGTTGACACATGGAGGTGGATAGGTTTCATCACGAGGTGAATTTTGTAATGAACCTACCTTGTTATTATTTGTGAACATCTAGCCTCAAAATGAATGGGGATCATCGATCATGATCATTATCGATCGTTGGATATTTCAGAGGAAAACTAGTTCGTTATTGGTTGAGTGCAAAATATGCCATATGCACGACTGTTTATGAGAAAATACACACACTTCTATGAATGACACATTTATGGTTCTTTTCGGCCCCCCACCCACTTCTAGAACAACTCCCAACTTGATTTGACCCTCAAATCTGAGTTGAATCTGAATGGGGGGTTGGTCAAAGACTTAAGGATGCCCTAAAGGGCCCCTTGTCCACACTCAGAACCAGTTGGATATTGCCTCAAAGGCATGCTATAAAAGGAGGCCATGGGTGCACTAAGAATTTAAGAATCTCATAGTATTGTTATGATTCCTATACCCCCCCTCAAGAAACCTCTTTTTCTTCTTGGAGCATTATAGAAACATATCAATAAGGTATTCACCTCACTTCTTAAGGGAATAAACTTGGATTTCTTCACCATTTTCTTTCTAGTTTATCATTGTAAGAAGAGCTCTCAAATAAAGGACTCAAGAGCCCTCCCAAAGAGGAAGAAGGGATCCATAAGTCCTCCTTTCTCTATGGTGTTTGCAAACTAATATAGTTATCCATTGGTGGCATAGTCATTGGTCATTTGGTTGATTGATTTTGGTTCAAAGTTTCTTATGCATTTTAGTTTTATTTCCTTAGTTGTTTCTAGCTTAGTTGTTTGTTTATTTCATGTGCTTGGATTGTTTATTTCATATGCTAACCTCTGTATTTTCTAGCAGGCCCAACTAGACTTGTAAGTGCCCTTGTTTTGCTCACCCAAGTGACGAAACAAACACAACAGATTGACGACCATACTAGGGATAAGGTATCAATTTCCTCCCTATTTGGGTTTTTTGAGCACTTATTTTTGACCCATTTGCCTTGTAGGAACCATAATCAGCATAGACTTACCTGTCAAGAGCTAAGTTTGGAGATGGAAGAAGAGAATTCCACTTAAAATCCCCCCCCACACACATATTAGAATGTGCACAGGTGTTCCAACCCATAGACGTGCATTCTGAGCATTGTGTGCCAACAACACTTTGTTTCATTGCGCATTGTGCATCAAAAGGTCCTCAGTTCTCTGCGCATACTATGAATTGTGCACCCACTACACCTCTGTCTAAGCTGTAACCCGCGCATCTGTCCAAAATTTCAATATTGTAAGAGTTTTTGTGATAATTTGAAGGCCCCTAGCCTTCAAAATATTGCTTTTATGCAATTTTTAAATACACTACACTTAGATTACTTTC
Organism: Picea sitchensis; assembly: GCA_010110895.2. Taxonomy (NCBI): domain Eukaryota; kingdom Viridiplantae; phylum Streptophyta; class Pinopsida; order Pinales; family Pinaceae; genus Picea; species Picea sitchensis. Next base: position 16,914 of record SNQJ01S0239884.1, read on the forward strand.
TCATATGATAGGTTAGTCAAAACATAGGCATACACTTAGGGGTTTAAAAGGAACCACATTTCTCCTCTTTTTCTTTAGTTTCCACATGGATGGTTTGTTTTGATTGTAAAAGTTAAGTTAAGAGTTTTTTCTATCACATATAAAACCACTTGCATTGGGACCAAAAATCAAACTTCAATCATTGAGTACAATCTTCTCTCACACCATAGAGCGATATTGAGAATCAAAAAGGTGATTAAGGGGACATTTCATCTCCCTTAAAAAAAACTTTAAGAGAGGAAAAATCCCCCCTAGGGCTCCTCTTAGTTTCTTTTCAAAACATATTAAATTTGTAAGGGCCCATACATGCCCACATGTTGCAAAATTAGGATAGTTTTTGAAATTACTTTCTTAGATTACATCACTAGGAGAATTTAAGGATCAAAGTAACGGGCCCATACATGCCCACATGCTTGCAATCTAGGATATTTTTTCAAAATATTTCTTAGATTAAATCATATGAGGGAGTTTAAAGGATTGGTAAGGACCCATATGTACACATGCTAGTTCTTTAGGTATTTTAAAATTACGCAAGGTTGTACTAATGACATCTAGCAAGATAGGTAATCAATATTTGTAAGGACCACAGGAAGTCCACATGCTACAAATTGACACCTAACTTATTAAAAATTTGGCACATTTGTTCACTTGCTCACACACAAAGTCACTCCTCACTAACATAATTTCACATCGAATTGTGGAGGTTGAAGTAGGTTTTCTCAAAAGGGATTTCGAAACGTCCCACTATTTCTTGAAGAAATTATCCACACCCACTAAACTCAAACGAGATTGGTTCACACCCCTAATCTCTCAAACAACCACATCTAATTTTTTTTCTAAAAACTCATTAAGTTTTCCTCCACAGGAGGTGCCAAAAGAAACTTTTTAGGCTAGGTAGGATCTTGGGGGTAGCCATCCAAATAACCCCCCATTATTTGGTTCTCACATCTTCAAACATTAGAATTTGACAAATAGGGAACTTTTACATCCTCCAAGTAAAGTGTTCCCAACACCATAAGGGAGGGAGATACCTGTGAAGGGTCGAAGGCTGAGATTTAGTTGTTATGTGCATCCCCCCTCGAGTCACCCAACTCTTGGAAGGGATCCAACCTATGACCTATTTCTGAGGCCGAAAATCTAAATTCCTCACTTTGACTGAGGTACCTAGTGACCAAATTTAGGACATCTATTGAGGTGGCAATTGTGGGCTGCAATTGCACCTTGATTGGATTTTATCTGGCTATTGGAAAATATCGAAAACTTTTTTAGGATATGCACCCTCTACCCCTCATTATAACTAATTGTTTCATCCTTCACTAGTTCTTATTTCGGTGGATTCACACCCCACTATTGAGTGCTATTGGAAGGTCCAATGCTATTTGAGAGGAAGGACGTTACATCTTTATAGGAAACAAGCATTCTTTTCTTTGTTCTCCCATGCAGACAAAATCCACCTACCCACATGCATGCTTCTTTTCAATTGATTTATGTATGATGCTCATTTGATTACATGCGATTGTGAGATATGTTGTGAAGGTCCAAATTATACAAGTCTCTTGTTCATTTATTTCTCTCATCACCATTTTCACTCATTCACTTTGCTAGTTGGACATCATAGGGGACCCATAGAATCCCCATCGTTCTAGATGCTTGCAAAATCTCCCTCTTATCCTAGAACGATTTCCTAGTCTTTCCAACTCACTGACTCAACCATCTCACACCCCTGTGAGTGCTACTATTTTGGGATTAGATTTTCTTGGTTCCACTTTACATGGTTCCAATTCCAAAGGCCAAACATCCACTTGATATCCTTCAAAAGGAGGTAGGGGGGAAACTTCTTCTCAAGGGAGAAGTATAATCCCATCAAACCCCCCTCAAGGGTCATGTACATAACCTTCTCACCCCATGGCAAGAAATGATTCTCCACCGCCACCCCTCATGCCATATTTGGCATCCCTCAATATCCCTGATTTGAGTAAACTCACGAATGACCCTATATTGCATGACCCCATATGGCCCAATTTGCCTACCAAACTACCTTCAGACATTCCCAAGTTTGAATGAAAATCGGGGGAAGATCTTGCCAACCATGTCATGACCTTCCACTTATGGTTCTCTTCAAACAACATCATGGATGACTCTAACTGCTTAAGGCTATTTCAATGCAGACTCACTGGTCCATCAACCAAATGGTATGTGGATGAAAATTCCGACTCATGCAACTTTTGAATCCATGGGCAAAGCATTTTTGGCCTTCTTTCAACTATCGATTTGTCATGAAACTGGTCTAGAACTTCTCTCTGAGTGCAAACAAACCTCAACTACACATATTTCCAACCACATTTAGGAATGGCATCGGCGACGTAGTTTATGCAAAGAAGAAACCACCAAATAACAACGTCTCTATTGGTTTCTCAAATCACTCGTATCAATCCTTGCTAAATATGTGGCATTCACCTTCCCCCAAACTGATGAGGAAGCCATCAGCAAGGCTCAATGATACAACCTCATTTATGCTCAATCAAGTTACTTATACACAGTAATACCTGACACACCAAGACCTGTACCATTTGGCCAGGACAAACTTGGGATGTCTCACGCGGTGGATGGATTGATTGGTACCACAATACACCACAACACGTACATCCAACCACCACCTATGTACAATACACCCCGATACCCAACAATATATAGAGGGCCACATTATTACCCTCCTCCCCCTTACCAACAACCATACCCTGTTGCACTTCCTCCACCCATGAGTGGACTCTTGTTGGCACCCATGATGCACCTGACCTCTCAACCAAGTTTAGGTACCCCCTCTAACTTAGCCTATAACCTGGGCACAAGTGAAAGAGCTATGCCTTCCTATGCACCCTACAAATCATTGCTACAAAATAATCCATATTTTCCATTTCCTAACCCTCCACAGGCAATTTCTCCTCCATAAGGACAACCACACGCTGGAGTTAAATTTGTTCATCCCTCTCCCATTCAACTATTTCAAAATTTTGAGCAACTGAATATAGAAAATCTGACCCATCAGTCGAATAATGCCAAAAAGAAAGGAAAAAAATGAAACAATAATAACCTAGGACTAGGGGGAAATAACCCCCAACAAAACCAACCTGCCGGGGGAAACAAAAACCCCCAAGGGGACAATAACAATGAACACCAAGGGAGAAACAACAACAACAACCTCTGGATGAACTTCCCTTGTGCTCTTTGTGGTGACCATGGCTATTACACTCACCATTTCCCCCAAATTGTCAACTTCAAGTGGATGAAAGACTCCATGAACACACCATGTCCTCTAGTGTCACATGCCCCTCAACAAACCCCACAATAGCATCTGAGGCAACTAACCCCGACCATGTTGCAAAAACCTATTCCACACCAAGGTGTGATGAATACCCAACATGAAATGCATCCTGCCCCACCACTAATGGGACAGTATCAAAACCAAAGAAACCTAATGTATCACAATATCCTCCTCACTAGCGAAGAATAAATTCTTCTACAAATGTGTAGTCTTCAATACAACGCACCCCCTGAATCTAATCCCACCACTTTGGAAGCAACTCTAGCTATAACTAGACAACCTTTGATGATTCCACACCATAACACTGAACCCAACATTCGTATCCCTCGCATCCTATTATGATGGAAGTTCAACAACACCCAGGCTAGGGTGACACATAATTACAGTCTGGTCGATGACTTGACACAATATCCTACATCCATGTCGTTATTGGAGGTCCTCAAAACTTGTCCAACTCAATGAAAATCCTTACTTTCCTCCTTGGGGGAAGTCGACCCAGTTGACACTAGACTCATCACATTTGATCTCATGTCTGGGTGAAAAATTATATTCTATTGTTCAATACCTTTCCAATGCCTACTTCCATGCTCAATTCTGAGTTTTGAGTAGGAAGTTATGGATACTTGAAATTTTTTTATTTTCAGTGATGCAATCTTGTACATGGATTCTTCCAACTCTGATTCAAATTGGATCTTGGATCTGTGTTGGATCCCTTCTTCAGGTTTGCAGGCCTTCCTTACTTCTTTAGCTATAGGTCCGTACAATTAAAATTTCCACGAGATCCTTCTCTAAGTCTTTTCATTTTCTTAAAACAAAATTTTGGGCGCTAACCCCTATTCTTAGGACCCCAAATTCATGTGACCATGGGTTGTTACCTAGCGATAAAGAATAGGCGCTTATCTTGTTCTTTGAGCCTTCAAGGATTTGGAACTTTGGGGCTTCATAGGACCTACCTTTATTACAATACAATTTCCCCGAACACCTATTCTCCTAATACTCTGAGGATGTATGGATCGACGATCCTCATTCCTTGTTTAGATCTACAGTGGATAGGATCTCCAGGGCTCCGGGCTTCGGTGGTTTCCAAAGCACTTCCCTACAATTCTCCCAAAGTTCCAACTCACCAAAGATCCTCTCTCTTACCTCCATGTGTCATCTCCCGATCAATAATCGAGATTAACTACGACCTTCGAGAGTTCTTTACTCATAAAAATATTGAACTCGATTCCTTTGGAGTGCCACTCCTCTGGACTATGTAATCTAGCACCACACGTCCTCTGTGATTAATGTTCTAGATGGAATCTGGACTTCGGGCTTCTGGAAGCCCTCGACCTCAACTATTTATGCCTTGAATCCTCTGGACCACTAAATCTACTACCGTGTGTCCTCTCCCTATGAAGGATGAGAATTTACTCCGCTCTTCAGAGCTTCAAGTGTAGTGTCCCCAAGGCCAAGCCCCGTTACAGATCATGTTATATGCAAAGAATTGTAAATGTGTTCTATAGGCTGGTGAGCTAAGTTTTGCATAAGCTGTAGGCTTGTGTATTTTGATAGGCCAGGGAGCCTAAGTGTTGAAGGCCAGGAGCCTGTTGATGTACTTGTATGTATGCATATCAATTAATAAAATATAAACACCGCCAGTGCAGACTGACCACAATGAATGAGTGATGGGGGACTGAGCGTCCATAGAGTGGGCAAGGAATTAGGGGCTGGAAGGTGGGAAAGGGGCTGAGTGTTCAGCCTAGGGGGCTTAGGCCTGGAATAATATTTTAATATTATTTCCAAAAAGAGCCATGTGCATATTATTTTATCCTAAGTCCTTTGGAAGGACACGTGATTTCCCAAGAGGTGGGAGGAAGGCGTACGGATTGAATGCATGCAGTTTCTAGGGTGACAAGTGTCAACCCTGGTGCATGCAAATAAAACCAATGCAGTAAGCTGTGAGGGGGTTCTGATCCATTCGATCCGACTGTCCTGGGGAGAGCCGTGGAAGCCATCTGCCAGAATACCCTGGTTTAACTCTGAAAGCCGTAAAGCCAGTGGTTGTCCGAAGAAACCGTGTACACCCTGTCTAGAGCTAGGGAGTCTGTGCGGGTCTCCAGGAAAACCCGTGTGCACATTCCCTGAATGGGAAGCCTGTGCTGAATTGAGTGGAAGTATCTTTGTTATTCGGGGAAGCTGAGCTAGCCTGTGTGTGAAATCCCTGTTTTGAAATCATCCCGTGAGATTATTCTGTGACCGTTGAACCATTTTGGAAAGAAATTGTTTGTGTTTCCCATGGATTGTTGTGACCATGCAGTACTGGACTACGTGAGGCTTGTTGGCCTGTGAGCGACTCCTCTAGGTGAGAGAGTGCACAGAGGGAGAAGATAACTCCTGGAAGGAACCCTGTAGCTGCCATAGAGCCCGGAGAATTTCAGTCTGGTCTGTTCCTGTAACCCAAGGTAAGGGAGATTGGCAGCCGAAGGACTGTCTAGGTGACAGAGAAGGTGCACTCTCCTAGGGTGGAACATGCATGTGGGGAATGAGGGTCTGTGGGCAGTGAGCATGGGATATTCTTGGGAGAGCTTTCTTTCTGGTGATGTGTATGTGCTATCTTCCCTGTAACCTCAGCCTAGCCTAGGATTCCTTGCCTTGGGGTGGAGCTCGGTCCCAGCTCGGGGGTGACCCATTGTTGAGCTGATGAACAGTGTGGTCTAAGGCTGGGAGGTTCATGGAAGGCTTGCACTTGGTTGGTGAATTCTACAACTGTTCAATGATAAGTATCTGAATTATGTTTTTATCACATTTGTCATGACTGTGCTGTTTATGAATCATGTTTTCCGCTGTGTAAATGAGTTACTGTTGAATGCTATGGCTCTTTTAATTGTAGCAGTAACTTATATATCTTTTACTCTAAGAATTAAGTGTGTTTAATTGTTTAAATGCATTTTCTTATAAATTCTGCATGAATTATATAAAAGTCTGTGTACATAATGGTAATTGAGAGGTTGAAAACCTCGGTAGTGAACGGGTACACTACAAATTGGTATCAGAGCTAAGGTTTCGACACTGAGCCTAGATGGACCAGTTTAGTGGTCTTTGGACCAAGGGTGAGAGGAGAAATTGTGTTTGGGGGACCAATTTCGGACCCTGGTTTGCGTCGAAGCGTCAAGGAGGTACTTGACGAGTTTTTTTTTAGCTCAGGATGTTTAAGCGGTGCTGTGAAACAACAGCTGGTATGGTCTATGACCATAGGGAGACAGGTCTCTACACCAATGGTGTTAGAACCGTCGGATCTGTTTGGAAGGGAAGGCGAACCCTTGTAACCGTCAGATCTGGAGAACGTGAACAAGGTTTAAAGCCTTTGGATACTGCACAGGAGTTTAAACTCGGCAGGATCGTGAGTCGTAAGATCCCTGTGGGATTACCCGTCAACCATCCGAGTTGACAGAAGTTGTGCAGGACTTAAGTCCTCATGGGTAGAGGAGAAGTCCCGGAGAGGCGTCGAGATTTTAGAAGTCAAGAGAATCGAGACCTTGCGAGTCTCAAAACACCGAAGAAATCATATCCATAGGATCTCAAGGAGGACACATGTCAGAGTCCTGGACAGAGTCGAAAATCGGAGAATTGGAGTTCTCGAGCACCTAGGAATCTCGTCACACGGAATCACGATCCGCGATTTCGCGACAAGATCTGGACCGTTCATATTAGGGAACACGTTGCAGAGATCTGCCATCGGGGAAAGTCCCGACAAGGAGCAAGTCCATAAGTGTTTGAAGTTCATCGGGAAATCGGGAACCCCGGTGACGAGTGAGTCATACACTTTGAAACTCCGAACCCTGAAACCGAGATAAGCGGTCGATTACGGTCACAGGGTAGAGGTCACATGGACCTGACTTAACCATGAAGGGTTAAAGCAAAAGGTGCGTCGGCATATCGAGAATCGGGATATCGGAGATCCCGGAAGAAAAGGTTTCGTGCATTGGAAAATCGCGATACACGATTTCCCGATAAGGCCTAGGAGCGTGGGGCCACACCGACTGTCAGGAGGACAGGTGGAAGATTTTTAGCGACAGGAAAAATGAATGTTGACAAGTCAATGACTGGGACCCATAAGGGATTCCGTGAGCGTATGATCATGACATTGAAACCGCCGAAACCCGACGGGGTAGGGTGGAGGTCATATAGTATGGTCAAGTGGACCAGAGGCTGAGCCAGGAGAGCTAGCCAATGTAAAAGCACATCGGGAATCGAAGGATTGGAGGTTGCAAATGCATGTGCATCATGACATCACAAATTTCGAAAACCCGATAAGAGGATTGATCATGGTCATGGGCAGTGGTCGTATGGTGAGGCTATAGCCCGGAGGGCTAGCACGAACGGAGTCCATCGGAAATCGAGAAATCAGGGATTCTACTGTCAAGCGTTTTGGCACATTAAGATTTGTGAAACCCCGAACCCCGATAAGGGAAAAGGCTGGGGTCACGAGTCAATGGTCACATGATGTAGAGTTCATAGCAGGGGCTACCCGTAAAGGTAGCGCATCGGGAAATCGAAAATCAAGGATTCAACCCACTAGAACACTGTCGGTTTCAAAATTCTGATAAAGGTAACCCCGATAGAAGGAAGGGAAACCTTGAAGAGTTGCCTGTGGGAGGAAAATTTTCCGATAAGGAAACAGGAGAATGTCAAAGTTTTTCATGGACCGAGATTTTGAAGTTCTGAAACCCAACAAGCACAGAGCCAGACAGAGCTCAGAAAACTTGTGAAGTTGAAATGTATTTCGTTCTTGTTCGTATTAATTATAAATGTTGTGGGCTATTCATGAAGTTTAATGGCCTGACAATTTTTGAATTGGATTGCACAGTGCGTGTTCAGAATACAACAGAGGCCAAACTCTAGTTAATCAACACCGAGTATGGAGTGGGGAAGAGTGCAAATTACCCCTGAAATGGAAGACGAGCGGGAAGGAAAGGATGTTAACCTAGGAGTCAAAGGATCAAAATCTAATTGGCATGGAAAGGAGATGGATAAGGAAGGACATATAATGAAAATCCTTGAAGGATTGCAAAGAGAGGCCAAGGAGCGTCGAGCTGATAGCCGAAAGCTCATGAAAGTCAAGGATCGACAAGGGAAATTAAACTTAAGATTCTTG
>SNQJ01S0239884.1:25421-37520 GCA_010110895.2 Picea sitchensis
GATGTGTATGTGCTATCTTCCCTGTAACCTCAGCCTAGCCTAGGATTCCTTGCCTTGGGGTGGAGCTCGGTCCCAGCTCGGGGGTGACCCACTGTTGAGCTAATGAACAGTGTGGTCTAAAGCTGGGAGGTTCGTGGAAGGCCTGCACTTGGTTGGTGTATTCTACAGCTGTTCAAAGATAAGTATTTGAATTATGTTTTTATCACATTTGGCATGACTGTGTTGTTTATGAATCATGTTTTCCGTTGTGTAAATGAGTTACTGTTGAATGCTATGGCTTGTTTGATTGTAGCAGTAACTTATATATCTTTTACTCTGAGAATTAAGTGTGTTTAATTGTTTAAATGCATTTGCTTATAAATTCTGCACGAATTATGTAAAAGTCCGTGTACAAAATGGTAACTGAGAGGTTGAAAACCTCGGTAGTGAACGGGTACACTACATCAAGAGTCTTCATACTTAAAAACTCTTGACCAATTTCCTCTAAAGTGCCAACTGTTTGGATTGTAGGATTTGATGCCACGTGGAAAAACACTAGAGGATTACACATGGCCCAATCCAAGTGGTGACATGTGTCAAGCTCTAAATAAAAAATCGGTCTTTAAAAAGAAAAAAACAAATGGCATGTGGCATGCATCTTATGTGTCCATGTCACCCCAAGTGACATCACCAATCCATGTCACTTCGGAACTTTGACACTTTGGGACTTTGGGACTTCAAAGGTCCGACAGTTCTTCCAACAATTTTTCCCCGAGCTCCGAACTCTTGAACTTTTTAATCTCCCGGGGCCCACGTAGTAAAACTGTCACCAATCAAAGTGGTGACACATGGCCCCACCATCGAGTGACGCATGTTAGGTCCCAATCAGTACTAAGGACCTATCAAATGTACAAAAAAAAGTGACATGTGGGAGATCTAGGTAGGTCCAAGTTACCCTAGGTGGAATCATCATGCCACGTCATATTCGACGCTTTAGAACTTTGAGGATTTCTTATCATTGACACTTTCTCAAACCTTTCGAACTATCAAATAGGTCCATGTCACCCCCGGTGACATCATCATGTCACGTCGCTTCGAAAAAGTAGGACTTCATGGATTCCTTCACATCTACACATTGCTAAAACTCCCAAACTTCCAACTTCCGACAACTACTTCCCATAGCTTCGGGAAATTGTTAATTTCTTCACTGTGCAACCTCCAATGAATTTCCCCAAACACCGAACCACTGAACCACAAGAGAAATCCAACGATTCTCTTTCTCCCGAATGATTTATGACTGAGACTCACTCCAGGACTTCGAAGGATTTCACTGTTGAACACCCCACAACCGTCGGAATACCAAATTATGAACATTTCTTAATATGAGGACACATGTCATTGGAAATGGACAGTCTGGATTAGTTTCGGACTTCAAAATTTCCTCTGCTATATCTTAAAATGGCCGGAGGGGTGAAGTCCGAAGAAATTTTGTTCTTAACCTTCGTGCACCTTATCCAAATCTAATGGTTGTTGGGGATCTATATTCTTTCGAATATATCCAACAACCAAAATTTAACTTTGTGTCCCAATACCATGTCTATCATGGTTTATCAAACTGCTATACCTCATGAGATTATGAACACAACCAAGGTGTTCCCCCAACTCCCTCTTGGCACTATGTACATCAATTCCTTGTGTATTGTTTTACTCTAAATTCCACATTCGTGGCCTATATAGGTTCAGTGTTGAAACCATGGGCTCTGATATCAGATTGTAACGTTCCCCATCCACCCAGGTCAAGGACATGCTACTACTTCAAAAAAAAACTGACCAAGTTTTGATACAGATTTGTAGCACACCCTAGTCTTAAGCCACTGGGCTATGCATTCTTTGTTCGAGCTCATAAACATATATATCTAATGCAAATTTAAACAGACACAAAAATTCTTCTATAATATATATTAATTTGGAAATAATAGTAAGCCTACACATGCAACATATATAGGAAATACTCATAACATTATAACACATGTGCAAGATACACAACATACAATTAACATTGAATTGGTACTTGTATTTTTATGAGAAGACCACTGACTATGTGCAGACCTTCTATGAAGCTCCCAACCTTAGACCAGGCTGCTCCAAGCTATCAACAGTGGGTCAACCCCGATCTGGGACTAAACTCCACCTAGGGTAAAGGAAACCCTAGGCTAGGATGAGACTATGAAAAGTTGCACAATGCAACATGAAAGATTTCCTTCAAGGAGCCTACTTACACCCACCATTCATAGAATCCCATTCCCCACATGCTTGTCCCACCCCAAAAATATACACCTTCATTGTTCCATAGTCCATTGACTGCCCCACTTCCCTTCTAGGTCTTCAACAATAGGCTAGATCAGAAATTCTCAGATCTTTGTAGTTGTTTCTCATCTCCCTCCAGGAGAAATCAATTCCCCAAGAATCTGTCTCACCTGGAGAGAGTTTCTCACATGCTTGACAACCTACTTCTTCAACCCACAGGCATGACAACCCGTCTCTTCAAACAACAATTCTAACAACCTGTTTCTTTTTTCCATCTCTTAATTCCAATGGGTAACAACCATAGAGAAATCAGGTAAGGAAGGGTACAAGCTTAGGAAAATACTAGTGCATGCAGGTTACAAAGGTTCACAATGATAGAGGGTTCAAAAATGACAAAAAGTGGATGACTGCGTTCCTAATCAGTGCGTGAGGGAATGGGGAAAAGGATGGAAAGAATGGTTAGTGAACCTCCACAGTGATGGAATTTCCCACATAAATATGCATGTGTCCTGGATGACACTTGGATCTCCAAGAGATTGTTTCTCTCCACTTGGAGTTCATTGCTCTCCCGAAAGGAACTTAGGATAATAGGTTATGTCCAACCTTAGTATTTTATGAATATATTAGAATATTCCCTTGTGTTAAGCCCTCAATCTTAGCCCCTTTTTCCTATCCTCTCAGCCCCTTTCCCTTTCCCTTCATAGTGGAGCTTAGTCCCCCATAACTCTTTCTTCGTCGTTGGTCTACAAGCAGTGATGTATTTTTATTAATGATATGCATAATTACATATACAAAAATAGGCTCATTGGCCTTTGCATCTAGGCTCACTGGCATAATAAACACATAAGCCTCCCATCTTATAAATACTTGACTCACCATCCTATAAACATCATTAAACATAATTACAGTTCAATAGGGGCTCGACCTTGTTGTATTACATGTACCATGTAGGTACCTCAACATATGATTTTATGCAACCCAATGGTAGTGTCTCAGTTCCACCATAAATTGTCTCAAGGTGCAAAGAAATTATCCAACCTTGTGTTAACTAGGTGCATCAATGATCCAATCAACTTCCTATGCATCATGGGATCCACGAAATCTAAATCTGAAGTAGAATCACTCAACTTATTCATATTTATCATCATAGGTGTAACCATGGATTTGCAGTTTATCATATTGAATATCATCAATATCCCCTAACCGAGGAATATCTCATCTAATCTTTGTCACACCTTTAATCCCAATAGTACATCTGTTCAATATCCTCCACCTTGAACTATGATGAAAAATCCCTCTATCACTTTTCTGTCAGTTATAGAAGATGTCTCTCTCCCACATAAGTCTGAAGGGGAACTCCCTCTAAATGATAGACTCTCTTGCTAATCCAATTGACTCTTTAAGATTAGGCTCACTCCGATTCTGCATGATCCCTCTGGAACTTGACTCCCTTTGAGTCTGTACAATTTTCGGAGCCATCTGCTCTCTCTACACCTGTTGACCTCCTATGAAGTTTGATCTCTAATGAGATGTCTTGGGAGGCTTCTCCTCCCTACTAGATCTGGATAGTTGACTCCCTCTGAACTCTATCTCCCTATGATATGGTACTAGGTGGAGTCATCTTCTCCTCATATCTGGAAGGTTTGGAATCAATGATGTGATTCCATGTAAATCTAGAATCTTTGAGGTTGTTTTCTTTCCATGAAAGCATCACTGGGAGATGCATTCCTCTCTGCGTTCTAAAAAGTGTCATGAATCCATGATGACCTCTTTCTAGTCACTGTAACATCTCTATGTTGACGAGTGTTTATGACACACCATCAATGAGAAGGGAAGATCTGGACCAGGGTTGTCTATTTAACCCAAGGCGTTTGGGATAATCTACCCTGACTGGTTTTATGTCTCTGTTAGCCAAATAGATTTATAAAATAAATAAAATATGTAAACTAACTAAATGTACAATCCTATCAATCAACACATTAATACAATTGCTTAACTAATAGTAGTATCATATACAATTACAAGGTTTAAATAAAGCCTCATGAAAATGATTGTTTTTTAACTAATGGATCAAAATAAGATAAAAATAAGGAATTTGTCTTTGTACTATAAATGAAAAACTAATAAACAATGAGTTAATGAGATTATAAATGATATAACAAATTTAATGGACAAAGCATTTAACATTTAAATGATGTAATCATTATTCATTCGCAAATCAACAACTCAAATAAAATATAAACTAACTAACCTGACGTTGATCAACAACACTAAGCTAGATTCATCTTTTTGTCTTTGTATAAGCTCCACTTAACCTGTGTAAAGTATAAATATATGACAAACTAAATAACGATACTTCCTAAAACAACTCAAGGAAGTCTTTTATATTCCAAAACATGTCTATGATGACAAAAAGACAAATTGATTTTCTTATGTGACTTGAAAATGTCCAATAGTTGAAAATGAAAGAAACTTTGACTCTCAACAAATGATATTACCAACTACCCAACATTAGATGTACACTCAAAATTCATCGATAGACCATCAGTCATAGATATCAACATAACCAAAATATAATGAAACATGTAAAGAAAAAAAACATAACATGAAAAGTTATATGCAGAACAGTCTAAAGCTAGTTCAATACAAATAAATTTTCACATCCAGAAATTCCATGAGAAACAATTATAACATTGCACAGTATACAAAAGGACGAAATCCAAAGAGTAAACTATATACCATATAGTTTCAGAAAAATAAGTCCATCATATGGTCCAAGAGGAATTGCCTCTATCACTGGGAAAGCAGTGCTATTTAAAAAAGTTCCTAGTTTGTTCCTCATATCATGCAAGATCGAGACAGATCTTCTTAAAAAATATTTTACTAAAACAAAATAACCATAAAGATAATTTTGTTGAAATATTATAATCCAAAATAGTTACATCATTAAACCATTTTTTTTTCAAAAATGACATTTACAAATCCATTATATGCCCAACTTTTTCGTCGTTCTGTTAATCATTGCACATTAACCTATTGTTCACCTGAGACAAAGAAAACAAAATCTAAATTAGACAATAATCAAATAAATAATTTAAAAGCCAAGCTACAGAATCTTTAATTTTGTAGCTGGTCTAAATAAAAATAAAATAAAAATGAATTAAGTTATTATTCAAACAAAAACCAATCGTGAATTATAAGAAACGTATTTACCAATTAGAAACTTGAAAGGGAAACATCAGACAAATCTGAATTTACAATAACATTGAAACTGGTGGAGTTTTTTATAATCACATTTCGTGATCTCTTGAAACGCTTGTTGGCTTTGTGTGAATTCGATCGTATACAGGCTCTGAGATCATCGTTTTCCTTTTCAAGAACTGAGTTCTGAGTGATCACTTGATTCAACTGAGCCTCTAGGTAAGGGATGTCTGGATAGTGTCTTTTGATCCAGTCAAAACAACTTTCATAATACACCTGTTCTAAATTTGGAAATGGATGAGTTTGATCTGTAGTAAGAGGTTCACCCTATTCCATAATCCTTTTGAGGTCATACTGAATACCCGAGAAACCTTCTTGTTCCTTTAAAAAAGGAGGAAAATTAGACACAAAATCATATTGGGCTAAATCAACACCAGTATCATCAACAAATATCTACTCTTCAACATCAATAATAGGGATAGGCTTTTCGCAGATGTGATGTCGATTCTTGACCATCATGGAAAGGATTCAACCATTCCTTTTGTTCTTGAAATCAATATCTGGAACCCTCTGTGTTTTATTCTTGCCCTGTTTCATTGTTTTAATTTCATTTTTATCAACAACATCTTTCCCAGGATTAGGAATAACAAGGACTTTGCTCTTCAATTTATCCAACACATCTTCTAAGGATGTTTTAGGAACAAAATCGCACCTCTCGTGTGTGCCTCTAGTTTATTTATGAAAATCAACAGAGGTTTTGGTAATTGACATAGGGTCTTCTTTCAATTTGACATGAAGGTCTCATAGAGAATGATTCGATTGGAAAGGTCTGGTGGGATCGTCAAAATGCAATGGTGAGTTGATTACTATTTCAGGTGTGAGTGGAGCGAAACCATTCCTATCCACGAAATTTTTCCAGTTATCCCCAACCTTTGACAATTAGGAAATGACCAAGATTCAAATTAGGCCATGATGAAAGAGATCGGACTGTGCATCAGGGTTTTTCCTCTAGTAAAATATATCCATCTTTTGAAGGATTTTAAGTAGGTAAAACGACATGTTTAAACCAAAACCTAAGAAAACCATTAACAAATGAATATTAAAGAGGAATACTAATCCATATCGTCCCTTGCAGGTGACTAATTTCTTGATTATTAACACTAAACTGTGCCATTGAGGTTTAAACAAAATTATGGGTGTACCTTTGACCTTGTAGCGTAACTTATTGGAAACCGTTAACATGCGCCAAGGGATACCTTTGAATTTGAGATTCTTAAACCAATGATATCCTTCTCCGGACAAGCCTATGGCTTCTGCAATCGATTCCTCATAGACATGCAACTGTAAATTTCCTATTTTGGCCCTAGCACCATCGAAGGTCTGTGAAAATGATTGAGCGAATTCGAGGTTAAAACCCTCGAATGACTATATGAACTTAGCCCACCCAAAGAGCACAATATCATCCACAACGTCATCATGGGAGAGAAAGGCTTGTGAGCCATTCGACTCTATCCTTACCACATGGGCCATGGGCTTGGTCACGATATACCAGCAAGTGTAGCAAAGAGGGGCCTGTGTTTGAAACCACTTGATATGAATTATAAGTTATTCATTTTTAGAGGTTACCTGATAACTAAGGCTTTGGGAGAAGGCCACCATAACCACCACTCAGGTTGTTGATTGAATACTGAAAACAAACTCCTCTATTGAAACCCTAAACCAAAAATGAAGCACCGCCATAGAGGTAATGAATGTGAGCTTAAGCAAGAAGGACGAGGGTGTAATTGTTTTTAGAGCATGGCTGACAGTCCTGTACAACAACGATTATACTGTGATATGACAATAAGGGATAAAGTTCATATTTCAAAGTTATATCAAATTTTTGGCTTCATGAGCGATTGTGGAGGAGGTAGGTGGTAATCAAAATTCCAAATGAAAAAAATGATTAAGGGATACCTCAAAGGTGATCAACTTGTATACTAATGGTAAAGAAAAAAATCACAAAATGATAAGCTCAATACTTTTTAAGGTTCTTAATATCACTAGATGTTTTTAAGTACTCAACCCCTTGATTTCTCCAATATGCAAGAACAACCTCTTGACACTGGTCTGCTCGATAACACATTAGGCGATAATATCATCGATCCTTCTGGAGCACTAATCGTAGGTGTTGTGGGATATAGTCTCCCACCATCCTCACCTGGTTCTTATCCACCCTCTTGTTCTTCGTCTGAACAATCGAAACCTTCATCTCCACCAACTCCCATGAAAAAACAAAATAATCTGGCTAGACCTTGGCTCGATCAATATGCCGTGGTAGTACCTAGACCCCAACACCCGTTACCCAAACATCCAGAAAAGTGGCTACCCAAATTCGACTCAGATTTGAAGCAATCAACTAAGGATCACATCAAGAAATTCATGTTAGTTGTTAGGCTTCGGAGCATCGAACATCAGGATGTCGTGTGTAGTTTATTCCCTTACACTTTTGAGGGGAATGCCTCAACTTGGTATTTTGCACAACAATCCCAAACCATCGTCTCTTGGGATAAGTTTGAAACCTTCTTTCTAGAAAAATTTGGAGATGATAAATCTCCAAACGTTATGGTAATGGATCTTTATAGTATGAAAATGAACCCTAAAGAAAAAGTTAAGGATTTCATCCAGAGATTCATTACGTTAAAAAATAAAATCCTTGTAGATTCTATGCCTATCGAAAACTTGATTGTTGCGTACTATATTAAGGCCCTACATAACAATATAGCTATATGGGTTAGAAGGTCCAAAAATAACACATTACTAGAAGCCCTTGAGGAGGGCGTCCTTATCGAGAAGGACATTCTGAGTTTAAAAGATAATTTAGATATTGAGGATGAAACAACCTCCTCTTCTAAAAAGAAAATAAAAATTCTCACTAGACCTCCTCAAAATAAAAAACAACAAGAAACTTTAGACTTGGAAAGTTTGCAGAAANCCTCAACTTGGTATTTTGCACAACAATCCCAAACCATCGTCTCTTGGGATAAGTTTGAAACCTTCTTTCTAGAAAAATTTGGAGATGATAAATCTCCAAACGTTATGGTAATGGATCTTTATAGTATGAAAATGAACCCTAAAGAAAAAGTTAAGGATTTCATCCAGAGATTCATTACGTTAAAAAATAAAATCCTTGTAGATTCTATGCCTATCGAAAACTTGATTGTTGCGTACTATATTAAGGCCCTACATAACAATATAGCTATATGGGTTAGAAGGTCCAAAAATAACACATTACTAGAAGCCCTTGAGGAGGGCGTCCTTATCGAGAAGGACATTCTGAGTTTAAAAGATAATTTAGATATTGAGGATGAAACAACCTCCTCTTCTAAAAAGAAAATAAAAATTCTCACTAGACCTCCTCAAAATAAAAAACAACAAGAAACTTTAGACTTGGAAAGTTTGCAGAAAGATTTCCATAAATTATCCAATCAGGTCGTAGACTTAAAAAGATCCGTTGAGGAATAATCTACAAGTAAAGAAAGTTTTAGACCACCTTTCAAGAAACCTTTTCCTCCAAATAGGGCAAACGTGACCACAAAAGGTCTGAACTTTGAAGGATTACAATATTTTTTACAAGCAGTACTGGAAGCACATCATAACGTTGTTTTTGTACCTCCTAAAAATCAAGATGACATGGGTGAAGAAGAAACACCTGATGAGGAGGACTCATCTCCTCTTGTTTTTGGGAATTTGTCGGACAACATCTTTCAAGAAAATTTTGAAACTGTCCATCCTTATAACACTCGAAGTAAAGTACAAAACAAACTTCCACCCGAAACAAGTATGAATATGGTATCCAAACAACTAAAACAAATTGAAACTAAACAAAACCCTGTTTCCCAAGTTTTAGAATATGATTTAGTTGAAGATCTTAAAAAACTAAGGGAAAATATATCCATTTTTGAATTACTTAAATTCCCTCTTGTCCTACCTAAAATTTTCCAAAGTATAGTCGATAATAATAAAAATATTGACTCTAGGAACAACAAATCAACAAAAAATGACCCAAATAAAACAAAAAATGTCTCCGGTAAAAAACAATCTGAAAATCAGGATAAAAGGGACATATCAGAGAAAACTATAGGAAATTTAGATAAGATGGTTTGAGGTACAACCATAAAAACTCAACATTATGTTGTCTCATCACGAAAAAATGTACCTCCTTTTTTGTTAACTTTCGAAATTTTCAATAGAAATGTACATAACTGCATGGTTGATTTTGGTGCCTCATCGAATGTAGTGCCTCTATCTGTGTGTCAAAAAATTAATGCTGAAGTAAAACCTTATGATTTAAATATCATTTAGTTAGACCGAACCAATGCCAAGGTCATTGGTGAACTTAAGAACATATTGTTTTGGCCCTTGACCAAGTTTTGAGGAACACTTGGTCATATTTGACCGTTTTTTGACTTCGACAGCTTGTCAAAGATGGAGTGCAATGCGAAGCAGAGATCGTGGAAGATAGACCCCTTTCTTGGGTCCTTTTTGGGTTTTGGGGGATAATGTAATGGGTATGGGATGTCGGCCCATGGGTTTACCCATGTTTAGGCCTATTTTGTAAAGTATAAATAAGTAGCTAGGCAATGTAGGAAGAAAGGAGAAGTTAAGCTAAGTGCTAGTAAAGTCTTTGTGTATATTGTGTGACCGACTTGCAGAGCTGAGTGCAAGTGTTTTGAGTGTTGAGTGCACAGATTGTAAGAAGGATTTGTGCTATATCTACTTGGGGAAGGAGGATCTGGCGAGGTGCACACAGAGCTCATGTCCTATGTGGAGTACAAGTTTGAGCTCTGTGTTATAACCTGATTGACGAAAGCTAATAAAGAAGAAGAAGACTTTGTGGATGTAGCCCCAGGGTGGGGGTGAACCACAGTAACTTTGTGTGCTGTGCTCGGTGCTTCGACCTATTGTGTTGGTATCTTTCCATGTGTTGTTCTTTGATATGATTATGCCATGTGATTTTCTATGATATAATTAGATAGATCCACTTTGCTTTGTGCTTCTTATATGTATGGGTGTAGATATGACATATATGAAAGTGCTAAGTGCTAACTTAACCTAGATTTAAGTGAATGTTGTGGTGCTTTGTGCCATCATCGGAGTGCCATGAGGGTTAAATATTGATGAATGATCTATGCTAAAGTGTTTTCTAAGAGTTAGAATCCTAGATATGTGTCCCAACTGAGGTTGTAGACACCTGAGTCTTGCAACCACCCCTGCCTCTACCTCGGGTGAGACTTCATCTGCTTTGCAGGTGTTGTCGAAAGGGTCGGTAGTTAGGGTTTTGTTGGTGCGTTGTTGAAGTGTTGAAACTTGGGTCTTCCCCTGTGCCAAAAAATGGTTCCATTGTCAAGACCTGAAACTATGATTGTTGGGAACTGAGGAAGAAGAAACTTTGTGCAAAAGAAATCTCCATGCATGGATCGGTTTCCCTATTGCACAACTTTTTACTCAACCTGTGAAGCTTTGTGTCAGTAATAAGGTTAGATATGAAGAAAGGAAGATCAGATTCGAAGAAAATAAGTGATATATGAACGCTCTGTGCTCTAAGAAAAGTAAAAGTGGAAATTTCTGAAAGAAAGAGGTCAGATCTGCAGAAAAGAGGTAAGATCTGTAAGCTTTGTGCTCTGATAAAGGTAAGAATAGTCAAAAGTTATTAGATCTTGAAGCTTTGTTCTCTGTAGAAGTAAGGTAAGTGAAATTTTTTGTTTCTAGAGCATGGATCTAGGTATGTTTGATAGATTATATCCTAGCTTAAAAACTAGGGCATTAATAGATGAAAGAAAGTTTGATATGAATAGATTTGATAAGTATAATGATAGATATGTTATACCGATGCATAGAAAGAATGTATGGACTGTTATCACCCCATAAATTATGGGAATCAACTGATGACTTGGATATTATCTGTATCTAGTGTTTTGATTGACAAATGATTTTTCATTCTGCAAATAATTTGAGAAAAAGGAAAAAGAAAAAAGAAAAAGAAAAGGAAAAAATAAAAGAGGGCATAAAAGAATTGAAAGGAAAAATCCCCATGCAATAATAGTAACTTGGCCATACCTTTCAAGAATGGCCAAGTTCTTTTAAATTTTAATGTTGATAGGTTAGTGAATAAGTCTGACCAGACTGTCTAATCCTGGTCAGATAGCCCTTAGGTAGATTAGTGAATAAATTTGACCAGACTGTCTAATCCTAGTCAGATAGCCCTTAGGTAGATTAGTGAATAAATTTGACCAGACTGTCTAATCCTGGTCAGATAACCCTTAGGTAGAGTAATTTATTAACCCAACAGTTTAATCTGGGTTAATTGTCCTAGGGAAAAAGGTTAGTTGCTTTATTTTCTTCACCACCCTTGAAACCAGATTGATGAAAATGCTACACCATGTCTCCATTGCCTAAGAATAGTTTAGATGATGTCCCCTTGGTGGTGTCTATGTGAAAAATTGGGAAAATCCCATAAAATTCTTTATATCCTAAGTTTTTCCCCTAGTACATATTTGTCCGCCCCCAGATTATGTTTCCTGCACATCCTGACGGTTCTGATCAAGGTGCCAAGATCTACGGTGCACGGCG
>SNQJ01S0239885.1:0-12560 GCA_010110895.2 Picea sitchensis
CTGGGGTATATTTATACAATTTTTACAAAGCAGGTGGAATCTCAATAGTTGCAAAACTTCAGTTATGACAGAAGGGAGAGAAATCGCTGCATTTCCCCAACTCTGTCTTCACTTAGTGCCAGGTGCTCGTCTTCGCGCAGACTCGGTGCAGGCGATACATCTTTCCACAAGTTGAGATACGAGCCGTGAAGGCTCCGCTTGACAACTAGCCTCGACAAAGTAGCATTCACGGGCTAACTGCTGTAGCTTGTCTCCCATTTGCGCATCGATGATGTCGAGGGCGCTTAGTTGCGTGCTGGGCTGGATCATGTGCTCATCAACTCGGGCCATGTCCACCATATCTATCTGAGAGATATCGGTCGAATCTCTCTCATCCTTCTCTTTTAGATCAAGCGAGATCTGTTCCACATTCATTTGTATCAATGTTTCAGTGTCGCCTCCACTGTCCATACCCAACAACTCGTCGTCTATAGAATGGAAGGCTTCTTCTAATGAATTGGTTACCTTTTGGGCTTGTTCCTTTCCCAGGGTAATGTTGTGCTCCCAATCCTTCAGCAGAATATTACCTCTGGTTTGTTCTGGGATGGTGAGCCCGGGAGGACCTGCCAAAACTTTGTTATTCGTGGCTATCACCGCCTCCTAAAGGCGACCCGAGCCGCTTCTGCATCTCTTTCTCTGACAGTCAGGTTCTCGGAAACCTGATTCATCAACAAAAAATTCTCTCGGATCGCTCCCACTTTGGCGAGCAAATTCTGTTGTGCAGAAGAGATTCTGTTCCGAATCTCGATCGCTCGGGATTTAAACCTCTCGATGTCGATCGTCCTGCTTTCGACGATATCTACTTGAGCCTGCAGCTCTGCAATCATAGTCCTATGTTGGCTCGCCTGTATCCGACCGTCTCAGACCACTAGATGTGCTTTCTCGAGCTTGGTTTTAAGCACCTCTATCTCATTTTTATCAGCCAGTCGGGCCAGTTCTATCTCCGTGCTCACCTGGCCTTTAGCATTTTCCATGGCCGAGGCCAATCTGGCCTCGAGAGTCCTGATCAAGCGGTTTTTCCTTTTGAGTTGGTTCTTTAAAAGTCCGACCGAAAATTGATTCGCCGATGCATACGCTCCTAGCGTCCCTGCGATCTCAGTGGCGAATTGCTCATTCTTTTTATTTTTCCATCGGTCATGACCTTGAACTTCTTAGCAGTCGATTCTACCTCCTGGTAGAATTCCCTTTTTACTACCGCTTTTCTCTTTTTATCAAAGAAGAACTCGTTTGGAGGAAGTTCTTCTGCTCTGATGGGCCTCAACTCCTCATTAAATATCCATCCTTCTTCAATATTCCCCTGCGTCGACTGTAAGGGGGTGACAGAAGTGATGGGTTCCCCGATTTGTTTCACCGATTTTCCTGGGGTATCGACATGATTCTGCTTTTTTGGCGTTCCTAGGGTCTTTGTTTCAGTCTCCGGCTTCTGCTTCCTTGGCGGGTCCGGAGTCTTTACCTCTGCATCTGGATTCCTCGTTTGTTCCCCCTCCTAGTTTTTTCCAAGGTCAGTGATGCAGGAGCATCGCTCCATGTCAGTCAGCCAGCCAGTCCAGCGAATTTAAATCGCACGCTAAAAGAGAGGCATAGTCCTCATTTAAATTTGAAATAAATGTAATTAAATGTCTTAGGCTGGTGAACCATGGAAGCCGTGCCTTTGAGAAGACGTTAGGTAGATTGGATTTAATGCTAGATCGGCTGAGATCTAGATGCAGATGCTGGACTAGACAACCATTTATTGTAATTGAATAGAATAGGTAGACCTGGAGGGAATCGCTCGATGAGCCGCTGAGGTAAAAGAGATTTTGAGATCTCATTTTGAAAAAAGAGTGAAGATAGATGAGCAGAGTAGAGAGATGAGAAGAGCCAGAGATTGCTCGGGAACACCTTGTAATTACATGCATTTGCCATTAATATAAACAGAGCATTTTTTCCTGCATTATTCTGTCTTATATGCATGTCTGTGTGTGTTCTTTGTATATGCTGTGAATGTATGTTATGTGGATGCATTCTGCAGGAGTTCGCTTGATTTCAGGTTGAAGGTCTTTGAGGTTTCATGCCAGGAGGGTGTGACAGAGTGCTGCGGACTCTGAATACCAGTGCACAGAGGATGCACTTCTAAACTCTGCGGAGTCAGGCAAAGGTGTGCTGAGGCATAGAAGCTGAAGTCAACAGTTCAGGAAGAAGACATGTGAGGTTACTGAACACCTCAGGAGGTAAGGCTGTGTGGGTGAGAACACAGTTGCAGACACAATCAGGGAGGATTCTGTAGAGCTCTGCCAAGTGGGCATTGAGTGTGTGTACAGGGGTGTACAGAGGAAGAAGAATTATGTAGAGAGTTTGAGAAATACCAGAATCACTAAGGATTATGAGAAGCTCCGCTAGGTGGGTATTGAGCAAGTGTATAAGTGCATAGGAGAACAAAGCTGCCAGAAGTTCTGAGAAAAGAGGAAACTCTGCCAGGTGGGCATCGAGTCTGTGTGCGGGTAGGTACCAGAGAAAGAAAGAAATCTTTGAGTTCGGGAGCGAAGAAAGAATCCACTAAGGGAAATTTCACTGGGTTACTGAATACCCAGAAGTACTCAAGAAGAGTCTTGAGCAGAAGGATAACCAGGAGGGCATCCATTCTATTCTCTATCTGAGGGAGAAGAAGGAAAAAATCCCCTAAGGGGCCTGAGTGTCTTGCGGAAGCTCAGAAGACATAGCAAGCTGTGGGCGTGAGGAGAATCTGCAAGGAGTGCAGGAGCCGAAAGAATCCCTTGAGGATTCGAGGAGAAAATCTCAGGAAGGGTAGCGTTTCATAGGCGTACCGCGGCTCAAAATCGAAGAGCTCATAGAAGAGAAAACAAAGCAAGGGTCGAAGCCTTTGGGAATGTGGAATTATTCCAAGTCTGGTAAGAAAGCACAACAACTCAGGAGGAGCAACGATAGCCGTCATATCTGGACCGTTGATTTACCCGTCCAGAAGGAGCGTCAAAAGAAGCACGCAGAAGAGGAGAGCATAGCAGCCGTTGGATCGGGCGATAGAATCTAGGCCGTTGATCTTCGAGTCCAGTGAGTAGCCAGAGGAGCGTGCACATAGGGAGATTTGATCTGGGCCATTATATCTGGGACAGATACCTGACAGCCATCGGATCTGGATAAGTTACATGGAGGTTAAGCCTTCGTGAACAGGAGGAGAGAAATCCCGACAGAGGTGGAACCATCGGGATATCGGCCGTTGGAGAATCAGAGTTCCCGAGGTCGTAAGAATCAGGACCCCTCAGGTCTCGAAGCAACGACAAGATCAGGACCGTCCATTCTTGGGGACGCGTGGCAGCGACTCGGCACACCGGGGAGAGGACTGAAAGGAGGTCGCCCATCAGAAAATCGACAATCGGAGTTTCGCGAGTCCTGGAGACAAGATGTTCAAGACACTTGAAGTCGCAAAATCGCGAGGAGAAATCAGAGCCGTCCGTTGAACGGGGACACGGGGCAGAGATCAAGCGCCATCGACGTTTTGGCGCATCGGATAATTGGAGTTCTCATGGTCGAGGGAGCCAGGATATTGGAAGTTCTGAAATCCTGACGAGATCGGGATCGTCCGCTGAAGGAACGCGTGGCAATCATTTAGTGCCATCGACGAAAGCTCCACAGGAGGGCTTCATCGACTATCAGGGTATCAGAGATCCCGAGAGCAAGGAGTTCGTGCATTTCAAAATCGCGAACCCCGAAACCCCGAAGGGGTAAGGCTGCGGTCACGGGTGATGGCCGTATGGGCCAGGGACTGAGCTAGGAGAGCCGACAAGGAAGGCGCATCGGGAGTCGGAGAATCGGGAATCCCGTGAGCAAGTGCTACTCGACATCGAAAATACCGAAGCCCCGACAGGATTGGACGACTGCGGTCATATGGTGGCAGGTCTCATGGACCATGGTGTAGCTGGACGGGGCTAAAGATTGGGAAAGGAGCACATCAGGGATCGGAGAATCGTGAGTCCTGAGGACTTGTGAATTGTGACATTGCAAATGCCGAAACTCCGATAGGAGTAACCCCGAAAGGAGGAAAGGCCACGGACACGGAGGTTGTGGTCACGGGAGTTGGTCACATGAGCAGGAGCGGAGCCAGGAGGGCCAGCGTGTGGAGAAAAGCGCTCATCGGTGATTCGGGGATCGGGAGTTCATAGGGTCAGTGACTCTCGACGACGGAAATACCGAAACCCCGAAACCCGATACAGAGTCGGGAAATATCACAGTGAAGTGCAGGGAACCTTGGGGGATTTAAGAGGACCTGTGGATGGGGTAATTACACAGTGATTCCTGAGGGAATCTAAAGAGCCGCTTCGGCTCGAAGATAAGGGGTAAGAGCGATCCTGTAGGTAGGAGAGTGCGACGGGTGTGGTCGTGTTTCATCTACATCAGGTGGTATCAGAGCGGGAATCTATTTGTATATTGCAGACAGAGGGGCAGGAAGAAGACAGAGTTGCTGAGGACTCTGTAAGGACTTGTTTGCAGGTAGGGAACAGTCCATAGACAGTCAGGGAGACTGTAATATGAAGCTGAGCACTCAGGATTTCAGGAGTGACAGTAGCAGATCTGTTAGGGAGGAAGATAGACACAATAGGATGGCTACTGAAGGCCATAAGCATGTTGAATGGAAGAGGCCAGAGCTGATGAGCACAACAGAAATGGATAAAGAGCTCGCTGACATAAAGCGAGAAATGGAGGAACTCGAAATAAAGATACGGCAGGGTAAAAAGCTGAGATGGGTATATGAATGGCCCATGAAGACGTCGAAGGTGAAATGGCCAATCAGGGAGCTGATGGTCAAAGGACAACAGAGGCTGTTAAGGATATGGCTGAGGTATGCTGAAAACCTCAGGCCCATAGAAAAGGAGGAGATGGTTCAGGTATGCGAACCAGAGATTGGAGACATTCTCGGTGGGGAGAATGATCAGAGATCACTGAGGGATCTCATAGACTGCCAGGAGGGCAATGGAAGGTTTCCAAATGGCTAGATGGGCAAGGGAACAAAAATGAGATCGACTGATGATATCGAAGACTGCCATGAAGGCAGAGAAGAAAGAATTCCAGCTTTCCTAGAGGGCAACAAGTTGAGATCAGCTGAGGATCTCACAGACTGTCAGAGGGACAGCAAAGGAATTTCGCATTGCCAGCTGGGAAATGATCAGAGATCACTGCGGGATCTCGAAGACTGCCAAGAGGGCAGCGGAAGCATCGAAGACTGCTAGGGAGGCATCGAAAGCGTATTGAACTGCCAGGTGGGCAGAGATGAGAAATTGGGACCATCTGAAGGTCTCATGAAGAGTTCACTTCAGCAAGGAGTGCTGATGAAGATGGGATCAGTTGATCTCATAGTCTGCCAGGGAAGCAGCGGAAACAACCCATATTGCCAGATGGGCAGGGAGGAACAAATGAGACTATCTGTGGGTCTCAGAAACTCAGAAGTAAGTTGGAATCAGCCAGAGGAGCTAACAGAGCAGGATTTGAGCTCGCAAGGAGATCAACAGATGCAGCTGACAAGGGAGGATTTGAGTCGTGTGATGATTGGGGGAATTTCAATATTCCTGCCATTTGCCCCAGAGGAGGCAGAAAATTGTATTGCAGATGCAACAATATCAGAGGAACAGTCACAACTGATGATGACTGTCGAAGAAGAAGAATTGGAGCAGACATTTGAGACTGCCCAAGCAGAAGAAGAGAAGAATGAACGTTATGAGGAATGGCTCAATGACTTCAGCCAACGAGCTGAGGAAGCTGTAGCGTTGAAGCTGACAGAAGAAAAAGACGCAGAAGCAGAAGAGGAAAGTGAGCATTCCGAGGAATGGCTCAAAGCATTCAGCATTGAAGCTGAAGAGACTGCAACATGGGAGTTTGCAGTAGGAGCAGAAGAGGGAAACGAGCATTCCAAGGAGTGGCGCAATATTTTCAGCCGAGAAGCTGAAAACACTGCAGCACGAGAGCTTGCAGCAGCAGATGAAAAAGACACGAACAACATATGTTTTTTTGATCTATGGGAATAGATTGAAGCCCTGGAGGAAAGGGTAAAAGTGCAGGGCGTGCACATCCAACAGATGAAGTTGGAAATGGATGAAGGAGGTATGGGGAATCATAGCGATCTTCCCAATGGCCAAAATTTTTTGCAGCAGAGGAGACTGCAAAAGCAGAGCTAGCCACTGGAGCAGCTGGATGAAGTGATCGAGGAAATCAGGGAGCTGATGTTGAAATCAGCACAGACCACCAGCGAAGAGAAGCTGGGCAGAGAAAAGGCAGCAGCAGCAGCAGCGCAGCGGAAGCAGCGGCAACAGGAAGATGGAGTGGATGGACAGCTCCACAGATTCGTTTGGGATCCATGAGGATTCCCACAGCTACAGGGGAAGCTCATGATTTTTGCAGATGTGGAGTATGATGCAACAACATCGCTCCATGTCAGCCAGCCAGCCAGCCAGCCACGCCAGCGAATTCAAATCGCACGCTAAAAGAGAGGCGCAGTCCTCATTTAAATTTGAAATAAATGTAATTAAATGTCTTAGGCTGGTGAGCCATGGAAGCCCTGCCTTTGAGAAGGCATTAGGTAGATTGGCTTTAATGCTAGATCGGCTGAGATCTAGATCCAGATGCTGGACTAGACAACCATTTATTGTAATTGAATAGAATAGGTAGACCTGGAGGGAAGCGCTCGATGAGCCCCTGAGGTAAAAGAGATTTTGAGATCTCATTTTGAAAAAAGAGTGAATATAGATGAGCAGAGTAGGGAGATAAGAAGAGCCAGAGAGAGCTCATGAACACCTTGTAATTACAGGCATTTGCCATTAATATAAACATAGCAGTTTTTCCTACATTATTCTATCTTATATGCATGTCTGTGTGTGTTCTTTGTATATGATGTGAATGTATGTTATGTGGATGCATTCTGCAGGAGTTCACTTGATTTTAGGTTGAATGTCTTTGAGGTTTCATGCCAGGAGGGAGTGACAGAGTGCTACAGACTCTGAATACCAGTGCACAGAGGATGCACTTCTGAACTCTGCGGAGTCAGGCAAAGGCGTGTTGAGGCACAGAAGCTGAAGTCAACAGTTCAGGAAGAAGACCTGTGAGGTTACTGAACACCTCATGAGGTAAGGCTGTGTGGGTGAGAACACAGTTGCAGACAGAATCGGGGAGGATTCTGTAGAGCTCTTCCAAGTGGGCATTGCGCGTGTGCACAGGGGTTTATAGAGGAAGAAGAATTCTTTAGAGAGTTTGAGAAAGACCAGAATCACTGAGGATTCTGAGAAGCTCCGCCAGGTGGGCATTGAGCAAGTGTATAAGTGCACAGGAGAACAAAGCTACCAGAAGTTCTGAGAAAAGAGGAAACTCTGCCAGGTGGGCATCGAGTCTGTGTGCGGGTAGGTATCGGAGAAAGAAAGAACTCTTTGAGTTCGGGAGTGAAGAAAGAGTCCACTGAGGGAACTTTCACTGGGTTGCTGAATACCCATAAGTACTCAAGAAGAGTCTTGAGCAGAAGGATAGTCAGGAGGGCATCCATTCTATTCGCTATCTGAGGGAGAAGAAGGACAAAATCCCCTAAGGGGCCTTAGTGTCTTGCAGAAGCTCAGAAGAGATAGCAAGTTGTGGGCGTGAGGAGACTCTGCAAGGAGTGCAGGAACCGAAAGAATCCCTTGAGGATTCGAGGAGAAAAGCTCAGGAAGGGTAGCGTTTCATACGCATACCGGGGCTCAAAATCGAAGAGCTCGTAGAAGAGAAAACAAAGCAAGGGTCGAAGCCTTTGGGAACGTGGAATTCTTCCAAGTCTAGGAAGAAAGAAAAACAGCTCAGGAGGAGCGACGACAGCCGTCAGATCGGCCCGAAGAAGAGATCTGGACCGTTGAGTTACCCGTCCAGAAGGAGCGTCAGAAGAAGCGTGCAGAAGAGGAGAGCATAACAGCCGTTGGATCGGGCGATAGAATCTGGGCCGTTGATCTTCGAGTCCAGTGAGTAGCCAGAGGAGCGTGCACAAAGGGAGATTTGATCTGGGCCATTAGATCTGGGATAGATACCCGACAACCATCGGATCTGGAGAAGTTGCACGGAGGTTAAGCCTTCGTGAACAGGAGGAGAGAAATCCCGACAGAGGTGGAACCATCGGGATATCGGTCGTCGAAGAATCGGAGTTCCTGAGGTCGTAAGAATCAGGACCCCTCAGGTCTCGAAGCAGCGACAGGATCAGGACCGTCCATTCTTGGGGATGCGTGGCAGCGACTCGACACACCGGGGAGAGGACTGAAAGGAGGTCGCCCATCGGCAAATCGACAATCAGAGTTTCACGAGTCCTGGAGACAAGACGCTCAGGACACTTGAAGTCGCGAAATCGTGAGGAGAAATCAGAGTTGTCCATTGAACGGGGACATGGGGCGGAGATCAAGTGCCATCGATGTTTTGGCGCATCGGAGAATCGGAGTTCTCGTGGTCGAGGGAGCCATGAAATTGGAAGTTTCGAAATCCCGACGAGATCAGGATCGTCCGTTGAAGGAACGCGTGGCAATC
The DNA here is from genome assembly GCA_010110895.2 of Picea sitchensis. NCBI lineage: Eukaryota > Viridiplantae > Streptophyta > Pinopsida > Pinales > Pinaceae > Picea > Picea sitchensis. The sequence goes on from SNQJ01S0239885.1 coordinate 8,557, forward strand.
ATCTAGTGCCATCGACGAAATCTCCACAGGAGGGCTTCATCGACTATCGGGGTATCGGAGATCCCGAGAGCAAGGAGTTCATGCATTTCGAAATCGTGAACCCCGAAACCCCGAAGGGGTAAGGCTGCGGTCATGGGTGATGGCCGTATGGGCCAGGGACTGAGCTAGGAGAGCCAATAAGGAAGGCGCATCGGGATTCATAGAATCGGGAATCACGTGAGCAAGTGCTACTCGACATCGAAAATACCGAAGCCCCGACAGGAGTGGACGACTGCGGTCATATGGTGGCAGGTCTCATGGACCATGGTGTAGCTGGAAGGGGCTAAAGCTTTGGAAAGGAGCACATCAGGGATCGAAGAATCGCGAGTCCGGAGGACTTGTGAATTGTGACATTGTAAACGCCGAAATTACGATAGGAGTAATCCCGAAAGGAGGAAAGGCCACGGACACGGAGGTTGTGGTCACGGGAGTTTGTCACATGAGCAGGAGCGGAGCCAGGAGGGCCAGCGCATGGAGAAAAGCGCTCATCGGTGATTCGGGGATCGGGAGTTCATAGGGTCAGTGACTCTCGACGACGAAAATACTGAAACCCCGAAACCTGATACAGAGTCGGGAAAGATCACGGTGAAGTGCAGGGAACCGTGGGGGATTTAAGAGGACCTATGGATCGGGTAATTACACAGTGATTCCTAAGGGAATCTAAAGAGCCGCTTCAGCTCGAAGATAAGGAGTAAGAGCGATCCTATGGGCAGGAGAGTGCGACGGGTGTGGTCGCGTTTCGTCTGCATCAGTCAGGAATTGCATCTTCAGAACCTCCAACATCCTTCTGTTTCGTCTCAAAAACACCCGAACCTCCCAACACAGCAGGGAGACAACTTCGTCTATGTTCTTGGAATTTTAACACAATAGTTGTGTTTTCAGGTGCCAAGGATCGGATCCAGACTAGAACTTCTTCATAAGACCTCGCCCCTTGGAAAATATCATCCGAGGGTGAGTTCTCATGCTCGAATATCTTGAGCCCACAATTTGCTAAATGGTTGCTTACAACCCTTTGTGGATCATGTTTCTTATACTCGATGGAGACCAAATTCAGGTCTTCCAGGGCTGCAGCCTCGGCCTTTGCATGCCTGAAATCCAATAAAGAATAAGAATTCAGCCGAATGGGAAAAGACGGCCACACCTTCTTTGAGTATCCTTTGAGTTCTTTACTTACCCCGCCAATTACTGTCTGCGGGGCGACCTCGCGACAAGCCAGCTTGTCGGGGATGAACAATGGTAGCGCAAGCGGCGGAACGACAACCCCGAACACTCTGAAGTACGAGAACTCTGCCTCCACGTACCAGTCCTCTATGCCACTCAGATTTGCAGCAATGCTCTCCGAGATACGAGGTGGTGGGTGACCAAAAATGGCGATGTGCAGAGGCACCATCACTCGGTTGAAAATTTCGTATATGAAACTGTCCGCCTTATTTTCCCATAGCTTTTCGTGATATATATGCACGGGTCTGTCCTCTGCCGGAGTCCAAGCCCAGCTCATCAGTGGGAATGGTGTCATGGAACATATTGCGTCCATAATATATGCGGACATGAAGAATGAGGACGGCCTCCCACTTGCCTTCTTCTCTCGATACTCTGTGACTCGGTTGGCCAAACTGTCCGAGAGTATCTTTGCCCAATTAAACGAGCAACCTTCTGCAACCCGAAACATCAGAGGCACCCACGCAATTAAAAAATGCGATGTGTCCTCTCTCCCAAATAGTCGGCATGTCATCATGGCCACATACTTATACTGTGGCTCTAGCGAAGCGATTGAATAAACACCCTGGTGATTTGCTCTGAATTTCGCGGTGCGCGAAACCCAATCCTTTATCAAACCGGGAATGGTTTTATCATATTGTGTGCACTCCTTTTCTTTGAATTCCTCCAGGAATTCAACACCATATGTGTATTCAGACGTCGTCGGGAGCTTATACATGGTTTGGATATGTTCTGGCCTAAAGGTCCCGACCGTGACCCGCTGCTCGTTCATGATAGTCCTGGTAGGTAGCTCTATGTGATCCAATGCCCATCGGATCATGTCATAATATGGGAGCAACCGTGGTCTGGCTGCTACCCTGTGCATTCCGGATTGGACAACTATATTGTATTTAGTGTTTAGATCATCCTTTTCATTGTCGTCTGAGTCTGAATAATTCACCAATTCTGATTGCAGAATGTCTGAAACAAATGACCAGCTGGGGACCGAGTCGAAACTCCGGGGTGAAGTGTCGGAAACATTGTCTAAGCCTTGTCCTGCGACCTCGACATTCGCCTTAGCTGCTTTCCGTGGAGCCATAGCTGAAGCTTGCGTTTTCGCCCTTCTGCGATAGAACTACATATACATGCAGGAATTAGTTCACTCGGAAATGACGAGCTCTGTTTGCTTATGAAAATGCGTTCGTTATAATGAAAATAAACTCTTATATATATTTGAAAACTCGGTACTTTTCAAAATAACCTGTCAATTCGTAATTAGAAATGAATTCATTGCATAAAATCCGATCTTATATGCGTAGATTTACCCTATTTCTCCATAAATGTCATAAATTTTTGGCGGTTTGACAGTTAGTCGAAGTATGGAGAGAAATGGTTGTCTCGGGAAATGTGCAAGCCTCGAGGCACGAGATATCTTACCATTCGTTACATCGTGGATTTCCTTTTAACATTTTGAGTCCTTAACTCCCAAGATCGCGAGGACCAATTTGGTTTAATTAAAAGTAATTGTGATTTGGAGGCATAATTGATTTTATAATCATTTTATTCACCATATCGTAACTCGGAACTTCGAAGACAAATTTCTGGGAGATTAGTATGCCGAGTCGCGAAACCGCGAGATGGCGATAATTAAGATTCAATTTAGGGTAAGAAAATATTTGGATCAGGCGATTAATTAATCATGTCATAATTACATCGTGCCTTCGTGAGTCGGGGATTAGATGCTCTGACTTTTGAAAAAGTTAGTGCCGAGTGGAGAAATGCCGAGAATGACATTTACCATAGTTAACTTTTTTCCTTTGATCCTTGACATGGGTTATCTGGATAATACTTCGTGTTCTCGGCTCTCGGGGCTGTAAAAATAAAAATTCAGACTTGGCAAATGCCGAGGCGCGAAACCCCGGCGACGTCTAATCATGAGTTAAAAGATTTTACCCTGGTTACTGTCTTGAGTAAAAATTTGAAACGACTTCGCCGCTTCGTGACTCGGGATGTGTGAACTCATGGATTTTAGTCTCTGACTTGCGAGATCCTGAAGTAAAACAAAAAGAGCGAACATTCTTATGAAAGCGGACTTGTTTCGAGAGTAGAGAAGCGGCACTGATCACGCGACCAGGTTTCAGAGGTTTCATCATCTCGGAAGGAAAAAGAAAACCAACTTTAGATTTCAAGTATCAAATTGAAAATTGTGATAGGACAAAAATAAAGGCGGCTCCAACATAGGCTCCAACTAGGGATCCCGCCTTCCTGTGAGACGGGAAGAACAGTAGACCACGTGCCAATATTGGGTAAATGGAGTCAAAGCATCAATCAGGCGGAAAAATTCCAAGGAAAAAGGATCGAAGGAGGGGAAACGACTCTATTCTTTACCTCGAGAATTTTTTTCAAAATCAGATACTCCTTTCAAACACAGTTGTAGTCCCTTTCAAAATTTTCCCTTTCCCACTACCAACTTTGGGTATGTTTTAAGACAATCGAAACGACCCTAGGAGACTCAACAGATCTTGTGGTTCTCGGCTTACATCGAAAGAATGAGATTATATATTTTTAATCGGGAAGTCCCGTTTGAATTTGGGATGTGGATCAGGCTTCTAGAAAGCATTGGTCACCAGAGTAGAATGATATTCATGTATAACAGCCTTACAGATATCTCAGACATTGCTTCACTGCCAGCGAGCCTGTTTAGTACCCCGGTGAAGTTATCTGGCCCCTTTTACTGAATTTCCTTTCACCACTTCGGAAAATATTTA
>SNQJ01S0239887.1:0-13578 GCA_010110895.2 Picea sitchensis
GCCCAAACCTCTACCTTCATAGCCCATTTTTAACAATAACTTGGACCCTATTCCTCATGTGATTTTCAAAACCACCAAAACATTCATATTGAGAGGAATTAGAAGATAAACTAACATTGCATACCTTATGTTCATGCATGTACTTGGTAAGGGTTTCCTTTGCCTCATGGATTTGAATCTACATCTCTTGCAACCTTTCAAGAAGCTGGTCTTTCTCCTCCTTCATGGCCATCAACTGCTCTTCAAGGGCAATGTTCACATTTCTATCTTCACACATCTCTTTCATAAAATCTCTCATAGTTATAATTTCCTCTTTGTCAAATAATTTAGATAATGAAGATGTATAATAACTATCAATGCTTGAAGCTTCCTCCATCCTTGCAAGATTTCAAACTTCAACACAAAACTTGCACAATACCAACAACTAAATCTCAAGCTATCAATGTCAAACACATGAGCAAAACAAACTATGCTCTGATACCACCTGATCTGGAAATAGAAGGCTGACTTGTTATGCTATGCAATCACCCACTACTTCATTAAAATAAACTTTACAGGACCTTGCTTCATGTGTTAAAATATGCAAGATAAAATTATGTGTCAAGTTCATGAATCTTCTTGTAAATGTTTATGTGTGAGGAATTATTCTTTAAGATGGTTAAATATGTATTTTAAATAAATACACAACAACACAACTTGCAGCAAATAAACCATCAAACTCACAACAAGAACAACATGATAAAGGAGTTCACCCCCCTCTGGGCTACATCTCCTTGAGCCTCCATTAATGGACTTGGCTCTCTGGGATTAATTTGTCAAAATTTATTTTACAAGCTGCTTCTCAACTCCAATGGAAAAACAGACTGTACCATTGGGATCAGAACACATAAAAACCCCAAAAATGACTAATAGAACTCTGAAAACGGATCATGGCTCATCCGGGCATGACCTCTTTTACATGTGGCCATAAGCTTCACTGAGCTTCTCTTTGGCAAAAGCACCTGTAAAAGTCCTCAAAAACCTCCTATCCCAATGTGTTCAGAGCATAACAATTAGCCAAAAATGATTATTCATTCACAGAAAACAAACATAGGCTCACCAAAACATGTCCTCCATCAATGAGGGCTTCAAGCTCCCTGGAGCTTGCTGAAACTTCAATGGCTAAAAAACTGCAAAATAAGTATTCAAATGGCCTTGATAATAGTGCCAATGGATTCAGGATGTCCAAAAACCCCTAGCTGGGCTTTTACGGCACTTCAATCGGCCAAAAAATGAGAAAGATAGGCCTCCTTCCATTCTCTTCCTTCAAGCTTGCTGAAACTGGCTCGCCAAAACACACCTCTGTGTGCTTGAACCAAGAACACGCTCCAAATACGTGTTTAAACCCAGCACACACACGCAACTGAATAACTATGCAAACTGTAGGACGGTTAGGGTGCCTCCAGCCCCTAACCTCCAAGCTCTCGGGCACATGGGTCCATGTGACCACGTGCATTTCCAAAAAGGGCTCCGTCCAAAGCAAATAGAAATACAACATGTGGCAGGTCGTTTTACACAACTGTTCAAACCGCACACCAACCATTATATTGGGGTCATATGTAATTAACGCACACACATAATAACCGGGGGCTGGGGCTAACCCCAACCCGGACCCCCGCGCCAACCACAAAGGAATTCAAATTTAAATATATATTAATTCATATATAAAACAAGAATCAAACCGTGGCACGTTGGTAATGTGGAGTTTGCAAAGGCTTTGGACTATGGGGGAGGTTCACGGTTTGAACCCCATGAAGTCCATAAAAAATTTAATAATCAAACCATAGACCAATAAAGGGGTGCCACGTGGCAGCCCATGATTGGGCCACGTGGCACCTTACCATTCGCCCAAATGATGCCACGTGTCGCAATAACATTCGCTCAATTGTCAGCTAATCACAAACTCCCACATCAGAAGGTGACATGTCACCATATGATCGCCACATCAACATGTACAGACTCTGCCACGTCAGCCTGTATGGACTGTACGGACTACCCAGTTAGCGTCCGTTTTTTTACTTGTTTGACATTCTGAACAGATCGCGATATCTCTCGCTCCCGATGTCCGTTTGAGACGAAACAAGTTGCATTGGGTTTGTGATGATGAGTGCTACACTCGTGTCTGATTTGAGGCAATTCCGAGAATGTTGATTTTTGAGCTAAAATTTGACCCCTGGTCCAGATTTTGATCATTAACGAAAGGGAGTCTCCTTTCATTTGGTAGATGAAAAAACGAGATCCTTTTAGAAGTATCCTATATCTTTCAGGACCAATGGATCTAGAGGAGGAGTGCAGGGGTTAATGCCTCGACCCCTTCAATCTTTGTAAGAAGCGATGGATTCAGGACCATAGGTCCCAAGATCCATCGGGAGCTACCTTGACCATCGATCTTAACCCTTGTGTAGGAGGGAGAGTGGACTTGTCAAAGTCCTGAAAGTTCTGAAGTGATCAGAACCGTCCACCGACAGAGGACACATGGCGAAGGATCAATTTTTTGCTGACCCCCTGCTAAAGGAAGTCAAAGGGTAGAGTTTTGTGAACTTGTGAGACCCAAACTCATGATTTGATCTGAACCGTCGGATCACAGGAGGACCATGATCATTGATCTAAACGTGGAGATATTGGGAGTTCGGGGTTCGAGCTTTAGAAAAATAGATGTTGGTTGTGTTCCAACTTCGCGAAATGCGAATTCCCAACGAGTTTGGATGATTAAGCCCCCAGTCATGATGAATGGTCATGAGGGCAGAAGATTAAGGGAGGAGCTACCGAAGACTAGGATTTCGGGGAACGAAGAGTCAAAACTGGCTCACGTTCATTATCCTGATACGTGAAATCGTGACATGATCACAATCGTCGATCGAGGGGATAAAACATGACCGTATATCTGTCCTTGGACAAAAACTGGATAAGGGAAATTTGGGAAACATAAGTCAGGGTTGACTCGCTTGCAAAAGTCCCAAAGTCCTAAAATGAGAAGCGCCTTTTTATGGGCGTGCGGTCACAACCTGTGGTTGCATAGGTGAAGTTTACACCTTGGGAATTTTCACATTGATGGGGTTTCAATAGGGCCCGTGGATCAAATATCAGGTAGTAGGAAGTCAAAGAGCTAATCTGTCTCTTGAATGAGAAATTTTATTTAGTTCTCTCTCTAAGCATGGGGGTGTTACAAATTGTTATCAGAGAATGGTTACAACACTCGGCTTGTTTGGGATCATGTACGGACACATTAAGAGGTGACAACTTACCTTACTCCCTTTCCTAAAAAGGCTGGTTAAGCCCTTATTATAGAAAGAATGACAACCTACTGCTGTGTGTGTAGGAAATTAAGAAATGTGAATTAAGTGTTTATTGTGAATGAATATAATGTTGGATAACAACAAGTGTTTTGTCTGCACACAAGCGGACGATCGACCACAGGAAATTGCAGACATATAGAATGGTGACTCACCAAAAAGTGGGGGATGGCTCCCACAATAGAGACAAAGAGTCTGACGAAAGGAGGGTGGTAGAGACCCCTTAAGATCTAGTTGAGACTGTGAGGAGTCTCATGGCCAAACTACAGAGTTGCAAGGCCGACAACGAGAGGTTGATATAAGAGAAAGAGAATAAAAAAGAAATTAATGCAGTCTTGCTGTAGAGTTTATCTGACATACAAAGATAACTATAGTATGGACCTGACACCAATCACGTGGACTGACGACAGACAAAGAGGAGTCGAAGTCCACCTGAGATACGAAAACGTGTATTTTAAGTGGCCACACTAGGAAGAGAACCTAGAGAAAGGTCCACCTCAGAGATAGGGGACAAGCGTCGAACGATTCCTTTGGAAAGGAAACTGGTGACTTGGAGGGATCTTCTAGTATTAGAACTAGTTCACATTCCCGAAGAAAATGGAAGAAACGAAAGCATTCCAAAAGTCATAATCTCTAAGAATTCAAGAAGGCCAAACCACCCTCTTTCGATGGTGAGATAAAGAAGGGAGAGGAAGTGGAGGCCTGGCTTCTTGGACTAAATAAGTATTTCAGATTCCATGACTTCTCAGAAAAATTGAAGGCCCGAGTATCCACTTTCAACCTGAATGGAAAGGCTTCCATTTGGTGGGAAGACCTTAAGAATGTGAAAGGGATTCATCAAGAAGACCTATCTTGGGAACAGTTTGAAAAAGACTTCAGGAAGAAGTATCTGTCGAAAAAGTATTTCAATGAAAAGACTAAAGAATTCTATGAACTCAAGTTGGGACAACTCACTATAGAGGAATATGTAAACAAATTCCTTGAGTTGCTGAGGTACGTACCCTATATAAAAGAAGAAAAGGCAAAGGTGCAATGATTCATCAGTGGGCTACCTAAGGACTATCAGAACAGGATTGAGTTTGACGAGCCAAGGACCCTAGAAGACACTATCTGAAAGGAAAGATATTGTTATGAACATTTTGGGCTTCGGAAAGAACCTCACGAGGGATGGAAGTAGAAGAATAGTTCGATATTATAGAAAAAGTGGTTTAAATCCCCAAGATTTAAAAACTATAAGAAGGATTCAAGGATGAGCTTTCTGACCCGAAGTGTACACCAACATAATTTCCCCTCCTAGAGCAAAAATAAAACTTTTGGATCAACCCCAGGGAAGACTGATAACCCAAAGAAAGAACCCTTGAAATGTTGGGGTTGTGGAGAAGAACATCTACTGAGGGACTACCCGCACCGACAACAAAACAACAGGAGAATTTACAATGTCCAAGAAGCTACCACTATCAATAATGTGGCTAGGAGTATGCCATGAATTTATGCAGCCGTGGATAATAAATAAGTCGACCACCAAGCTTCAGTGGTGGAGATGGAAGGTATGATCACCAATCATCTAGTGTCTATTCTAATTGACCAATTTGAGTTATATATCTCCTCAAGCTGTTGATAAGTGTAAATTACATACACATAAACATGCCAAGCCATGGTTGGTATAGTTAGCCACTGGAACCAAAAGAAAGGTGGTAGAGGTCATACCAGCTTGCCAATTCACTATGGGTGGATTCCCCATCCAAGCAACCCTTAACATACTACCCCTAGGATCGTATGACTTGTTGATTGGTATGGACTGACTAGCCACATATAAAACCAAACTGGATTGTTACCATAAAACCTTAGAATGTGTAAGTGAAGAAGGGAGAAGGATAACCCTTCAAGGGATCCAAAAACCTGTCTCGGTGAGATGAATATCAACCCTTCAAATGAGAAAGTATTGTAGAAAGGGATGTCCACTATATGTGATACAAGTGTTGAAATCAATTGAGGATGAAAGACCAATCCTCAAATACCACCCCATACTAAGAGAATATAGAGATGTGTTTCCAGAAGAGTTACTGGGTCTACCTCTGAGAAGGGACATTGACTTCTCAATAGAACTTGCACCAGGAGCGGTGCCAGTGTCTAGGACACCTCACAGGATGAGCACACCAGAGCTAGTTGAGCTTAAATTACAATCAAAATAAATGATGGAAAAAGGCTATATCCGGCCCAACATTTCTCCATGGGGAGAACCCTTCCTGTTTTTGAAGAAGAAAGATGGTACCCTCCGGTTGTGCATAGATGATCGATGACTTATTCGATAAATTGGGAGGTGCTTCCATATTCTCAAAGATCGACTTGAGATATGGATACCATCAAGTCTGAATAAAGGGTGAAGACATCCACAAAACTGCCTTCAGGATGAGATATCGTCACTATGAGTTTGTGGTAGTACCATTTGGATTAACCAATGCCCCTACCACTTTTATGTGCTTGATGAATGATGTGCTCAACAAATTCCTAGACAAATTTGTACTAGTTTTTATTGACGATATCTTAATATACTCCAAGAATAGAGAGGAACATGAGGAACATCTTAGACTTGTGCTTCAAGTGCTAAGAGAACATCATCTCTATGCCAAATTTAGCAAGTGTGATTTTTTCCAGAAGAAAATACATTACTTGGGCCATGTCATCTATGAAGAAGGGGTAGCAGTAGACCCTAACAAGATCAGGTCTATCATGGAATGGCCTACCCCAAAGGATGTTTTGAATATCATATCCTTTATGGGCTTAGTAGGATACTATAGGAGATTTATAAAAGTATTCTCCAGGATTGGTTGTCCAATCACTTCCCTCCAGAAGAAGGGAGTTGAATTCATGTGGACACAAGAATGTGAAGAAAGATTTCAATCCATGAATTAACTTCTGACCCATGAACCCGTGCTAAATATTGTCGATCCCAAAAATGACTTCCTTGTGTGCATAGATACCTGCAAGGAAGGGCTTGGAGGAGTCCTTATGAAAAAAGGAAGCATAGTCTGCTATGAATCCTGAAAATTGAATGAGCACAAAGTCAACTATGTGACCCATGATGTAGAGCTGGCCGCCATAGTGCACACCTTGAAAATGTGGAGGCATTACCTCCTGGCCAAGAAATTTGTACTTATGAAAGACCACTATGGATTGCGACACCTGTTTGACCAACCAAAACTCAATGCTAGACAAGCTAGGTGGATGGCCCTCCTTAGCGAGTTTGATTTCAAAATAAAACATATCAAAGGAAAGAAAAATAAGGTGGCCAATGCCCTTAGCAGAAGTATGAAAACAATTCACTTGGAAGTGGTGAGCACCTGTGAGACGAATGTCAAGGAAAGAGTCAGGAATGCACAAGAAGAAGACACATTTTTCCAGACCGTGACCTCATACTTGGAGCAATAACCCGCAGGGATAAAGTATGAACACTACCAGATGATAGATGGAGGTCTGCTAACTTACAAAAGAAGATTGTATATTCCAGATTGTGACGACTTGAAGAGGTTCATAATGGATGAACTACATAAAAGGCCATATACTGGTCACCTAGGATACCAGGAGATGATCACGACCACCAGGAAACAATTCTAATGGCCTGGATTGAAGAAAAATAGCTGAGTATTTAGCCAAGTGTATAGAATGCCAACAAGTTAAAGTAGAACACCGACACCCAGTAGGATTATTACAACCTCTACCAATCCCGGAATGGAAATGGGAGACCATCTCCATGGATTTCATCACCGGATTACCAACATCAACTAGGAAGAATGACACCATCATGGTAGTGGTGGATAAATTGAGCAAGTCCTCTCATTTTATTCCCATCAAATCAACTTGCAAGGAAATAGATATCGCCAACATATTCATGAAGGAGATATTTAGACTACATGGCATGCCTAAGGAGATTGTTTCTGACAGAGACACAAAATTTACTTCAAACTTTTGGAAATCCTTGATGGCTGGCCTGGAGACCAAATTATTGTTTAGCACAACTTATCATCCTCAAACTGATGGACAGACGAAAAGAGTGAACCAAATATTAGAATACATGCTAAGGATGTATGTAATGCATCAACCTAAAAGGTGGGAGGATTACCTGCCACTGGTGGAATTTGCCTACAATAATGGATACCAAGAATCACTAAAGATCAGTCCTTTCGAGGTCCTCTATGGTATGTCATGCAACACTCCAATCATTTGGAGTAATCCCATAAATAGAATTACTATTGGACCTGACATGTTGAAATAAATGGAACAACAAGTGATTCAGATAAAGCAAAATTTGAAAATCGCTCAGAACAAATAGAAAAGTTATGCCGACAGAAAGAGAACCCCTATAGAATTCAAGACGGGAGATCATGTCTATCTCAGAGTTAGGCCCAGAAAGAGTTCCCTGAGGATGGGATCTTGCGCCAAGTTGGAACCTCGATATTGTGGACCCTTTGAATTTCTAAATAGAGTGGGACCTGTAGCCTATAGGCTAGCACTACCTCCCATAGTAAAAGAACACAATGTTTTCCATGTTTCATTGTTGAAGAAATATGTACATGAGTATAATCATATAATTGACTGGTCTGTGATCTAGGTGGAACCAGAGGGATAATTTATACTAGAACTTCAATGAATACTAGACAGGAAGGAAACCCCACTCAAGAACCGAACCATTGCATAGGTCAAGGTGCATTGGAAACACTTTGGCCCAAATGAGGCTACATGGGAAATGGAAGATGCCATGAAACATGCATATCCAATTTTGTTTACTTATGTACATACATGTCATTTTTAAAAATAAAACATCGAGGAAGATGTTACTTTAAGGGGGAGGGAATTGTAACACCTTGTTTCCCCCAGTCTGTAAATATAACTATATTGGCCAGGAACTATGGGAAACTCGAAGGTGTGAATGTTTGATTTGATGGACCTTTGTATAAAAGGTCGATGAATGTAAATTATGTTATGAATATGTGTTGCATGATTGTTGAGAAGGGGATTTGCTAAAAGATACCATGATGGCTAATGAAAAGGTGGTGGAAGGGACCCAGAACGGTTGCGTTAACTTCCACCGAACCAGTACCTTACTGGTTTTTACTTGCTCAAGACCAAAACAAATCTCTAACCCAAGAATGAATTTCCATCAGGATGGTAGGTGGGGAGGCTCCTCAAGAGTTAATTAGGAGATGAGGCAGACCTCCCATCCGTAAAGTTGTAATACCTGACCAAGGACGGGAAAATTCACGCCACACGCAATCTTACAGAAGTCCTTATGCAAGAAAGAAAGTGTGGGTGTGGGGAGAGGGGAAGCAAAGGAGATTGGAGAGGATATTGGAGAGAATATTGTAGAGGAGAACCTTAGCTCCCAGATAAAGATAGGAGAAGGAGAGTAACCTTCATCCTTGTGTATTTTTTGTACCGGGAGAAGGAGAGTAACCTTTGTCCCTAACTTCCATTGAGCTGGAAGTAAGAGATTGAATCTCAAAGCATCATTATCTAAGCTCAGGGGTGGCTAGTGATAAATTCGTTGGGAGTGACTGAGCCTATGGTTGGGTGGAAATGAGCACCCCTCTCAGTAGTCGCATCACGCCTTGTGGTTCTGATAAGTGTTTTATGCCTTGCATTTTGAATTGAATATCATGGATGCATGCTCATGTTTATATGCCCATAGATGGTTTCGTGTATGCTATGGTTTCTTGGTATTTTAGATTGGAAATAATGAATGCATGTGTATACTTATATGCTACAATTAGTTTATGTATAAACTGAGTAAGTCCGGAGCATGAGTCTGTTCCACTGAGAATCGTCTCATTTTCCTGATTCTCGTGATGTTCTGGTTTAATCCCCCGAAGGCACCTTCCCCAAGGAATTGCATCACGTCTCAGAGTCAAGGTAAGCTCCTTGGTATGGAAACCACTACGGTAAACCCACAAGGTTACCCTACCTCGGTTTCATAGATCATAACTCAGTGAGTTAGGAAGGCACTTCATTCAGGATAGTATCCTAGGGACTTTGAAGAGTACCCAAGAACTTTTCCAGAAACCTGACCAAGATTAGGGATAATTTACCAAGAACCATCTGAAGGTTCATGTGTCTCGAGTTTGGAAACTCTGTGCAAGAAGGGTTAGCTCTCAAATATTTAAGAGTCATGGGATTTTGAAGCTCTAAGAGATTGAATTTCATTACCCAAGTTCAGAAAGGATAGCGAGTCCAATTAACGAAAGGGAGTCTCCTTTCGTTTGGTAGATGAACAGACGAGATCCTTTTGAAAGTATCCCAGGTCTATCGGGACCAATGGATATAGAGGAGGAGTGTAGGTGTTAACACCTTGACCCCTTCAGTCTTACCAATCAACGATGGAATCGGGACCGTAGGTCCCAAGATCCATCGGGAGCTACCTTGACCATCAATCTTAACCCTTGTGTATATGGGAGAGTGGACTCGTCAAAGTCCTGAAATTCCCGAAGTGATCAGAACCATTCACTAACAGAGGACACGTGGCAAAGGATCAACATTTCACTGACCCGCTGCTGAAGGAAGTCAAAGGGTAGAGTTTTGTGAACTCGCGAGACCCGAACTCATGATTTGATCTGAATCGTCGGATTACAGGAGGACCATGACTGTTGATCTAGGCATGGGTATATCTAGAGTTCGGGTTTCAAGCTTTAGAAATATAGGCATTGGTTGTGTTCCAACTTCGCGAAACATGAAGCCTCGACGAGTTCAGAATATTAAGCCCCCAGTCGTGATGAATGGTCATGTGGGTGGAAGATTAAGGGAGGAGCTACCAAAGACTGAGATTTAAGGGAAAGGAGAGTCAGATCTGGCTCACATTCATTATCCTGATACACAAAATTGTGACATGATCACAATCATCGATCGAGGGGATAACACAGGACCGTATATCTGGCCTTGGACAGAAAGAGGATATCGGGAATTCGGGAAACAAGAGTCAGGGTTGACTCGCTTACAGAAGTCCTGAAGTCCCAAAATGCAAAGCTCCTTTTTATAGGCGTGTGGTCACAACCTGTGGTCACATAGGTGAATCTTGCGCCTTGGGCATGTTCGCATTGATGGTGTTTCAATAGGGCCCGTGGATCAAATATCGGGATTTTAGTAGGAAGTCGAAGAGTTAATCCAACTCTTGAACGAGAAATTTCATTTATTTCTCTCTCTAAGCGTGGGGGTGTTACACTTGGACTTTTGGAGAAAGAGGAAGCGTTTGAGTCTGGGAGGAAGATGGTATAAGGTTTAAGGGAAAATAGTTTTCCTCTTCTTGAGTCACAACAAGTCTGATAGAAGGAGGAGTAGGAAGGCCCAAAGTAGGAAAATCTTCAAGATTCTCAAGCCTGAACCAACTTACAACATCGGGAGAGGAAAGGGTTTCAAAATTTTATTCATTCAATTTGGGGCTAAAAGAAGAGTATTCAATATGAAAATTTTCAAAATCCAAACTTTTAGACACTTCAACAGAAGGTAAAAGAGGATAATTGGATATGGCTATTCGAGTTTTAAAAGTAGAATCATGTAAAAGACTAGGAGTACCTGGTAAAATAGATGAATAACCTTCTGGAGAAGACTTTCATTTCTTGATAATATTCTCTGGGTCAGATTCAGGTGTTGCCAAAGGTAGATGTGGAGTAGACCTCCTGTGTCTTCCTTTGGGAGCCACAACTGAAACAGTGGATTCATCAGGTGAAAGATGCAATCTTTAATGTACTGAATTATAGTGCACCTTCAGAATTGGTATTGCTTTGTCATTAAATCCCAAGGAAATGTCTTCAATTTGTTCCCAGACAACAATGCCAAGAATGTTAGCATTGAGAATCACCCTCATATTTCAAGAGGATAATCCCAGTACCCATCAAAAAGGTTTGTGAATGTAAATTAATGATGAAAGGTCAAATGGAAAAAACTTAGCATCAACATGTTTTAACACATAAAACTGGAATAGCATGCATAAGAAAACGAGGTTTTGATTAACTCCAGTCAATGGTTTAAGGGTAAAGGTGAATAGAAGGAAGACTTAGTGAGGAAGGTGGATAGGTATGCTATAAGCATCATGAATTCAAGCAGCTAGGAGAAGAAAAACTCAGTCACAAGAAATTCTTGAACTTAAAGTTTAAAATGCCGAAAAACATTCATAGCAGCGTTATAATCAAACATCCATTATAAAAAAACCACAACATCTCATATGGATCATCCAAGAATGAGAATTTGAGAGTAAGAGGAAACAAGATGACAAAAGGAAACTGACTTCTATTAACGAAAATGTCTCAAGTCCCATACATAACCAGAGAACAACTTTGCTTAGTCAAAATATTACAAAAAGAGATCTTTTCTCAACCATCCGACCCTCTCAAATCATTCATCTGATGTATTTATAATCAATACAATAGATGGTGTCTTATCTCATCTATCATTTTCCTTATGTTAGAAGGAAACTCTGGTCAGTATGGGTGTGTAGGATAAATTTCCCTCTGTGGTACTTCGGGCTGGAAGTTTTCTATCTCCTCAGCCAGACCCTCAATGCTTCCATTTAAGGGGGTAGTCAATTGATCAACCATCGGTCCTTATTTCATTAACTGATTTTTTTATTGTGATCAGGATGTGGAAAAACTTCCCTCTATGGTACTTCGGGCTAACAATTTTCTGTCTCCTCGGCCAGACCCTCCATGCTTTCATTTAAGTGGGTTGTTGATTTCTCTATTTCCTCTAGTGATAGAATGGTCACAGTCTGCTAACACTTTGCTTCTCCTTGTGACACTCCTTTGATGATTTGGCTTAACACCTGGTTTATGTTTCCACTCTCTAATATCATATTGGACCCCATATAAGCACGTGATTTCAGAAGCTGCCAAGGGTGGTTTGTGTCCACGCCGCTTAGGCCCCCGTAATCCACCATTAAATTCCACATACCTATTTCACTATACCATGGTTTCGATTGTGGGACCTCTCTATAATTGTAATGTTTGGGCATGTTCTATCCTCACAATGAAGTGTGGTCGACAATATGATTCAAATCCATGATATGATGCAAATCCGTCTGCCAACTCCATAATCCGTTTAAACCATGCTTAAATATGGAGCCAATTTTGGTGCTTCAGAGCTTTGAATGTCGAGCAAGAATACCTCCCGGAGGACAATCTTCTAAATTTGACATGGTGTCCTGATGCTATATGATGTCACAACTAGTGATGGATGAGTGCCATGTGTTGACATGAAAAACACCCGTCGAGTGGTAGGTCCCGAAGCGACATGTCAGCCTGAAGTTACTTTGGGACTTCAGGCCTTCCGATGATATTGCTGCAAAGATCAACATTTCTTATTGATTTTAGATCAATGGTCCACAATTACTTTGGGAGTTAGGGATTCTATAGTTTTCAATTCATAGCTCTTACAATCCTATGGAGCATCGTATCTCTGAAGTGAGAGATCTGCCTCCACGCATCCTGATCCCTCAATGGCTCAGATTTACTTCAAGACTTCGTGCCTTCAGGAGTCCTTTAGTCACTTATATTCTTCTTTATTTCTCCCAAAGTGCGATATCATCAGACACGTGTCCCTTTCTTAAAGATCAATGTCCACGAGCGATTGCGGGCTCACCACTTGCACAAACTTTAATTTCCTCCCTGATCCCCACAATGAGAAGATGATCGTTCGTAGTAGGATCGATATGCACCATTGATCTGTTGATCTAGCATGATCAATGACCCTAAGCGATTGTGGGCTCACAACTTGCATAAAATTTAATTTTCTTTCTGAACCCTGCAATGCCTCCCCATCGTCGATCTCTCTCCAATGAGATTTGATGATCGTGACTTATTCTTTGCTCGATCTAACGACTGATCTAAACTATACATGGGATCTCCGCTGCTGAAAATCAAGCTTGTCTTATTACTTGTATTTCAATATTGAAATGCATTTTGCATCATGGTTTTTCCCTGTTCAAACAAAGGACTTGGCCGGCCTGAAAAAACTACATATGACCCATGACAACTTCATGTGATAATAGGGTGTATGTGACTATTCCTTTAGAAACTTGCGTACGTATGTGATTGTTCCCATTGCAACCTGTGTACAAGTGAAAAACTATACAAATATTTCATATGACTTGATCTACTTCATACACTATCTTCCTTCTATGGTTTTCTCTCTCTCCCAGTTCCTTTCCTTTCCAAGAAAAGAAAATAGAGAGTCCTCAACCTCAAGCCATATTTTCCACCCTAGA
>SNQJ01S0239888.1:0-13578 GCA_010110895.2 Picea sitchensis
ATTAATTCACTATTAAAATTATGCCTATACATAAAGAACACCATTTTGACACGTGAGTTAGTGAACATTTCTATACCAAGAATAAATTACTAAGGGTTCATTCCAAACTCTTTAGTCACTTGTCCTTAAGGTATTCTCTTCTCACATTTATACTTCGTATGTCTCACAATTATATCGTTTATACCTACATAAACCCTACTAACTCTAGCCTATAACTCTTTTCTTGTCCATCTCTATCACTTTCAAGTTCTTTCCCCTTACTATGAAAAAATAAAAATAAAAAAATTTAATGATGGAAAGTGTTTTCATCATTCCTTATCTATATTTTATTTTATTTTTCAATTAGAGTTTCTTCATAGGGAAACATCCTTCTTGGTGAATAAGTAGTTGCTAAACTTGTTAGTGATTTGAAGTTGTGAGTTTCCATTTAGATAGCCCACCCCTCTTACAACTGACTAATGCATAATAATCCACAACACTCCATCGTAGCCTCTACTACTAAATAATTTCATGGAGAAAAGTGTTGCCCATTTCCCAAGGGATACCCCTTTTCTCAAACTGTTCTCTCTAAAACACATCAACTCCTTCCTTGGGCACTCTGTTCATTCATTGTTCTTAATCAACTAGTGTTTGTTAAGGTACTTATCACCATTCTTACTAGAGTCACCAATCCTTTACAAGGTATATGTGAACTCCACTATTCTAGTACTATTAATTCAATGCAACAATTAAAAACGAGTTGACTCGACATCATGTTGGCTAATAGAAATTGGTTAATATACCCCATTACATATTATGATATAAATAAACATATTGTCACAATATTTCACTTACTGTTCTAGACTTAAGTTCTAGGTTCACAACATAGGACCCACTTACAGTTTCCCTTGAATGTTTGTAGGAACATAGAACACAGCCTATGCTTGAATGCTATGTTGTCAATGTCACCATTCTAAATTGAATAATAATTGAATATAATCTACAATATTGCTATGGAAGAGCTCAACACTACACCCTTTCTAGGGTCAGGGCTCTTTCCCACTCACTCCTAAGAATTGCTCTAGAAGCAGCCCAAGTGCATAAGCTATGCTCATAAGATAATAAAACTGTGTTTTTACACCACACAAAATTATCCATTAACTATGTAATATTTTTCTTGGGAGAGGTAGAATTTCATGACCTCCTCTTTGTGAGAATAAGTATCACTAGAAAAGTCTTAAATCTTCTCACATACACATCATACAATACCCATAAACTAGGAGTAAGACTCATAACTAGTTCCCTTTGTTAACATAAACTTTATGGTAAATTTAAAATTTGTTGACCTATTCATGAAAATAACCTCTCGCAAGTGGTCAATATCTTTCTTGTAAAAATGGCGCATCCTTCTCTCTTAGCATTAATAAGGTTAGATTCTCCCTCATTATCAATACAAACCAAGTTTATGACTATGTATCCATTTGGACTCAAGTTTACTAAAGGCCCTCTGCTTACTAACAAAGTAGAGGATGAATCATAAGTCATACTTTATGCAATGTTTCCGACATCAACATTTATTTTTTATGAGTTACAAGATTTGTTTCAATCTGATCACCTACCCTTAAAACATGTAAGTTGGACTTTAAATATAATGTGCACTTTGAGTTCTATATTCCACATTCTAAAAAAATTGATTCCACACACTCTATCGTGAAATGCGTTACATGATTCTATACACACCAATCCTTCGTGTTACTCCCTACAATGCCCGCACGTCACGTTGTTAGTAATGCTTTGAAAGAATTAAAATTCCTCATGGGACCCACTCTTATGGTGACTTGGGTTGAATGCCAATTTTCCATCTTGGTTCTTAGTTAAGGACGTTAATTGGGGTTTAAGTGGGTTTCCTTATTTTAATGCGATGGGATTATAATTTTGATGCCACATTATTTCCATAACAGGGTAGCTAAACAACTACCCAATTTAGTGCACCATATTTATAGTTTATATATATATGACATTATATTCATTCTTGTAATTACATGTACTCATAGTTGACATCAAGCTACATATATTGTCATTACCATTATTACTACATGTTATCCACTTATGCATATATTAATCAGACTAAATGGTCATTTCGTCTACATCCAATATTCCACACACATATATCTATATATATTTGCCGAGGCCAGGGAATGTCTCTAAATAGACATTCATACTTAATTAAATCTCTCTCAATACCTTATTATTTCTTCACTTCCTAGGGTTGTTAAGCCTACCTACTAATTACCCTAACTTACCCTAACTAGGGTTGTTTCACGTCTTCCTACTAATTACCCTAACTTACCCCTTTAAGATACAAACCCTTCCTTTAAAAAACCCCTCTCTCTTTTTTTTTTTTTTAATCCCTTATAATGTTGATTAATTATATAATATTTGTTACACTAATTTATTATATATATATATATATATATATATATATATATATATTCTTATAATATATAAAATTGTGTTAATATCATAGTTCTCATATCTATTATTATTATTACTATACTCCGCGATATTGTTTAATACCACTTTTTCTTTATATGCCAATATACTCGCCTCTTAGTTAAATAGCCACCATTGCTTTGTATATACATTATTATTATAATCACTACTTTAGTCCACGTATCTATTCTATATCCTAACTATCTATATTATACAAAATGAATGAGGACACATGGACTGCATGACACGACTTTGCATGTGGCCCATGTGCCTCTCTCTTGTCTATGCCATGTTCACAATGGTAATCAGGGTTTATAATGGTCAAATCACCAACAATAGTGGGGAAGTGATGGAATGATAATGGGACTTCGTTGATTATCAGCCTGCGTCTTTATTAACGGGATAGACATCTTGGGTGGAGGAATATAGAGGATGGTAGATAAGTGGATTGGTGGGTGGATGAGAACAAAGTTATTACGCTCTAGCCAAGTTGTTTGGCAATGAGCTCATGGGATACATTTCTCCTCAATGAGAACCACCAGTAAGCAAGGGTGATAGGTGATTGATGGATCTAACTTCTCGCCCTTAATCCCACATTTAACATTTCCCACTAGACCCACTCATTCATCCAGAAACAAACATGCCCTTTACTAATATTTATTTATTTACAGATTCAAAACAAAGATCTTCACAAATTAGATAATTTATTATTTAATTCAATGAAAGATACATTATATATCATAAATTTCATCATTCATTTATATCATAAATTTCATCATCCAAAATTTAAAGAGTTATTAGGGGAAGTCTAAAGAGATCTTCTGAAGATTTTCCTGGAAACTGGCAACTGCTCTCTCTCTCTCTCTCTCTCTCTATGTATATATATATATATATATATATATAGCCATGAAAATAAGTAAATCTAGTTTATTGTAGCATTGTTAAGAACAATCTGTGGCTTAAGGAGGGAAAAAATTAATATTAATAGAGATTTAAAGATTTACGTTGAGAGAAGTGTTTATTGTTGTAGGCAAAGGCAAAGGAAAAGTCTGAAGCAACGTATGAAAACCCATAACGAACTTTCTCTATTAAGTCTGCAGGACTGAAGGAAAGATGCGTCTACTATTTAAGCGATTGTGGATTCCTAGAAGTCGATTAAAGAGAAACTATCCTCCACAAATCAGTGATTTTTCTAGTGCCTGGAAATTCGTCACGGCTGATGCACAACAAGGAACGCTATTTTTCACAAATAAGACATGTTGAGGTTTGCATTGAGAGACATGTTGACGTTTGCATTGAGAGACATGTTGAGGTGTGGTTTATTAGGCCCGGGTCATATTGGTGGGCTTAATTAAATGAACATTAAAATATGTGAGTAGAGTTGTGTTTAGAGGGGGTGAGGTTTCCAGATTCTGGGGGACATAATCAACAGATCTAACAACGGTAACATATGGGAAAATGGCCATTGTCTGTTTGTAAAGGAGTTCAGAAAAGATGCCTGATCATAGGGGAAAGAGAATGATCCACCTTAGCAAGCTATATAGTTACTGCAAAGAGTTGCAATAGATACTGGATCATATTTGAAGTGGTCTTTAGATTCATCATGTTGGGTTGCAGGGAACACCCAGGGAAGTGGCAATCCAAGTGGACAGAGAACTGACAATCCAGAAAAGTTATTACTTGGAGGTTTTTGTTGATGGAGATTATGCATCAGAAGTAGTTATCTCTTCAATTCAACACCAATTTAATCCCCCTCAGTTTCATATCATGATCCGAGTTTAAATGGTGGTATTCATCTAGCAGGAAAAAAAAAAATAGAATTTAACCCCTCGCAACCCAGGATGGGACAGGTTGGGAGGTGAGGATCATCGGACACATGATTTGGTTTCCAAGAAATGGCAGAGTGATAGCTATTACTAACATCCATTAGTCACATTGCTTTCGATAGATTCTAAAAATAAATAAAATAAATGCAGGTACACATCGAGCTTTAGAACAATTTATATATCACCTACTAGGATTCTGGTATCGTTGCTTTGTAGTTGGCATGGACACCACAACAAGCAGTGGCCTATGGTAGTCTACACCAATACAATATCATATAGTCAATGAAAATCTTGTTTCAAGTGAACCTCATTTGAGATGGCCGAGTTGGTATAAGGCGCCAGATTTAAGGTTATGATGTTTGTATGAGAGTTTGGCCCTTTCTTTTTTTTTTCCTGCAACGTATAGGGTTCAAATCCATAGGTTTGATGGACACAATGCTGAGTTTTGCGCGAGAAAATGGAATCATGCATCACCAGTTGATTTTCTTAAATCTATCTCATTTGCGAATTATTCACCAACAGCCAATCCCTCCATTGTTCTACATGTCCTTACTGAATGTAATTTGGATCCACAAGACCTTGCCAGGCTAGAGGCTTCATGTCGGTTCTTGCTAGCGGCTTGATATTGGTTCTTTAGACAACCAGCTAACTTTTCCATTGACTTTAATCTATCTATAACTGAACTTGCAGCATTGGACATATGCCAAAGCAGAGCTATATTCAAGCCCATGACACAATCAGAGAGAGAAAATCTAAAAGAAGATCGAGCTTAGAGTTGGTATTGTGGATTTCTTATTAACCCAGGAAACATGCTTCTGAGGGCATGAAAATGTGCAATCGTAGCTGCTCTAGTCATGGAGTAATAAATTACGTTACCCCTAAGTAAATTACGGTTTAGCCATTTGGTTCTAACAACTTTGGACAACTTGGCCATGGGACATCAGGAAGAAAATTAAAGTCCAAGGCGTCAAATGTCTTGGGGATTAAGTATTATCCGAGCAACTCTGGAGGGCATGCAAGTCTTATCGATGATATGGAATGGATTTATGCATTTGGAAGAATTAGTTTGGTGGCCAGCGAGAGTATGATTGAAGGCTCTAGGGTGCCACTAATCCACCGGTACAGTTGGAGTATTTGAAAATTTTTGCAGTTCAAGTAGTCTTACCGGTATATTAAGTTAGTTGTGGCAGGCAAGCTTCCGGACATGGACGTTCCTAGAAACGGAGGAAAAGTATTCTGGATAGTTGAACAATTTAAACATTGAAGCCTAAGAATACGTTATGATAGCGGTAAGTTACATCGAAGGATAACGATCCTTTCAAGTTTTTGGAATTAAATTGCTTACGATAAATGTAGAATCATGCATGACACTTCTTTTGGGCACACAAGATTGGATTTATGTAATAGTAATCGCATTAAGCATTTATAGCGGAGAAATATGATATTCGATCATTCTGGTCATTTCATTATCGGTTTAAAAATAAAAAATAAATAAAGAAATGAAAATGACATCTAAAGCCATATTATTTGCTTACTAATTTGATTCAGAAAGCAAAGGCTGTATATTATTTACTAGTTCGGCATGTATATATATACACACACAAGTTGCAAAGTAGAAAAAGTTTTATTGAAAACTTGTTGATTAACTTCCAAATGTCTAGTTGCACGTTAAAAATTTTGAAAATTTCTGGTGAACCAAATTTGTAAAACATTTTTTTAAATTTCATTTTGAATATCAATTTGTTAATTTCCATCTGATTAAGGAAACTTATCGTATATATGATTTTAATGTCATTTTGAACATCAGATTTGTTAACTTCCATTTGATTAAGGAAACTTATGGTATATATGATTGTACCTATCTCAATTTCATGATTCATTAGATGATTAATATTGAAAAAATATCTACTCTTTTATTGCATAAAATTAAATTTTACGATTTATACACGATATACATGTCTGTTGCTTATTTCTTAAAATTAGATTATAAATGAAAGAGACAAATCCCAATGTGGGTGGTCAAGCCCGAGGTTTTAGGTTTAATCCCGAGACTCGATATAAAATGTAACACCCTTCCACATGATGCTAAGCAGTTAACTATTTATTTAAAAAATTACATAACAACTTGTTTATTCATTGATTTTTATTTTGCATTTATTCATCTTCTCAATGATAAATCTAATAACATGATGAAATAAGTGAGTAGGTATTAACTTTAAGATTTAAGAACTTAAAACATGAGTATACCCAAAATATCAATAACAAAATATCAGAAAATACCTCCTCCTTATCTTGTCAAAGCTCCTGAGGGTTATGCTTGTAGTCTTGAGCACCAAGTGATCTTTACAGCTTACTTGATGTAAAAACGGAATCCTCCATACCAACTAGGAGCCTAGCTTCCAGCTTCTAGCTCTCCAAAAGAAACCTTTAGGTTTCTTGGCCCTCGTACACCTGTGACTCCAGAACAACAAAGCACAAATGCTCAAAGAAAACTATCACAGAATCATCTCTTCCAAATTTCACAACCTCTCCATCATGCTCTCAAACCTCCCCTTCCTTGCCACTTCTTCTCCCTATTTATCAGATTTCAATACACATCTCCCAGTCTCCTCCAACCATATGTCATTATCCATCAACCTCCCTTATATATTTTGGAAAATATTAAAATAAAACCCAAAAATAAATGGCTGCATTAAAACAACAATAAATAAATAAAAAAGTCTTTTATTCTCATTGCTAGATAATAAATGCTATTTGATAACTTTCTCCAAAATGTACTAACACTCCACCATGCTCATTTTATTCATCACACCCACCATCTATAAAAGTCAAGAAGGTATTTAATGGCTTCTAGATGATACAATATGCAATATAATTTACATATTCAATAAGCATTCATTAAATGGTTAATAACTTACTTTAATAACTAATACATTAATTACTTATACTAGTGTATGGGTAGGAGTAAGTGTTCGCATTAATGAGGACATATCTTATGTATGTACTAATTATAAACAATCATTGCTTCTAATGCATAGTTCCTATATGATCACTAAGACCTGTAATGGGACAAAAGGTCAAGTAATGCATCATTTAATAATTTTAATAGGAACTAAATTATACTAATTCATCAATAACTCATTTGTCACACTTAAAATACCATTAGAATCAAGGAGGGTTTTAAACATGGTGGGAAACAGGTGAGTAAACAATGGTGGCATCTTTAATCCCCCAATCAATATTCTCTAACATAGTCATCCTTCATACCTAACCTACTTCCCTCTGTTGGACTAAGCTAGAGTGTCAACTATATTGACCCTAACTCGGATAAGACAAATAGCCGGAAGTGTCCTACATCTCGACCAAGCTTCCCAGCAGGGCAGCTAGAGTGGCTATCCTGCGTCTAGAGAGTGTGACTTCACACAGCCCTCCCATGTCTCTAGGTTTTGGAGGATAAACTATGGGAAATACCTCCACCATTCCTTATAGAACTAGGGTCAACGCCCTACATCAAGCCATCTTGTGCAATGTTGTTCTTAGAGTCAAGTCATCAAACATCCACTATGGGCAAGCTATGCATCCTGTCAAAACCACACCTGTAGATCATGTGTCTTGGATCATAAATTAAAAAGTAAATTACAGCTTATAGCATCTGAGTATCTTCATGATGTCTCGGTATGCCGATTCACCTCAATACTATAGTCTGTTTGCTATCCACATAGCTCAATGTCATCCACGTGAGTTAGTTCTGTGCTTACATATTGATGCAGATACATCACAAATTTATATAGAATCCATATTTGCATCGTTCAATTAAGAAAATGTATTCCTATTTACATCGTACATTTGCATCTATTATACATTCACAACATAGCTTGAATTGGTATACATGTACCGAACTTACCTATTTTAATTTTCATGTTCAAATAATCAAATAGCTATCTTTGTCATGAGCATATATCATGTAAAATACAAATAAGTCTAGAGGTACACATCTCATTGTCTAACCAAGTCTAAGTGACTCCAAACAAATGCTAAACTTTGAATTGTCAAGATTAGTAAACAACAATGTTCACAACTACCTAAGGTGAGAATATGGGGCATTACATGCACCCACCCTTCAAGAAAATTAGGTCGGTTATGATCATTCACAATATGGGGAGAATTTGTACACCTTCTATTTATCTTTCGTCATAGCAAACCTTGAGCGTTATGTTGGTCTCATTGGACAATGACTAGATTAAAACATGTCGAGGCTATAAATATAATAGTACAACTACGCCTATTTAGTAGGCCCCTTTCTATGTCTTGACTCTATTTTATTACCATTGTTAATTAAATTAATGATAATGATGTTTCTCATATAGATTTATTCTTCCTAGGTTGTATATTAAAGTATGGTCTACTGGTTTGATAGCCAATTAGAATATCTTATTTTGGTATCTGATTCTTTGATTCTTAGAGTAGATCTTGTTGAGTTCGATTTTAAATTCCATTAATCCCATCATGGAATTCCACCTAGAATATATCTTAGTAATTATAACTAATTATCATTGACTTTACTATCACTCTATCTTAAGTGATACAATACATATGCCAACATACAATTTCCCACTTAGGAACATTGACTATTATACTACTAAATGATTTTCGTGTGATGTCATCACTTCACTACGTTGTTTTTCCATTGTCCTAGATATCCCTCTTTTCTTAAGTTGTATAGATTATATCTCAAACACGTTAATTTTCTAGTATAGGATTATCTTTATCACGGTCAAGGAATATCCTGCTTTCTATCATTAATTCAATATTGCAGTGTGCCTATACATAAGAACACCATTTTGACCATTGAGGTTAGTGAACATTTCTATCTGAGAATAAATTACTAAGGGTTTGTTCCAAACTCTTTAGTCACTTGTCGTTAAGGTATTCTCTTCTCGCATTTATACTTCGTATGTCTCACAATTATAACGTTTATACCTACATAAACCCTACCAACTCTAGCCTATAACTCTTTTTCTTGTCCATCTCTATCACTTTCAAGTTCTTTTCCCTTACTATGAAATAAGTTTAATGATGGAAAGTGTTTTTCATCATTTCCTTTATCTATATTTTTATTTTTATTTTCAATTAGAGTTTCTTCATAGAATCCTTCTTGGTGGAAGTAGTTTCTAAACTTAGTATTAATTAATATTTGAGGTTGTGAGTTTCCATTTAGATAGCTCACTCCTCTTACAAATGACTAATGCATAATAATCCACAACACTCCATCGTAGCCTCTACTACTAAATAATTTCATAGACAAAAGTGTTGCCCATTTCCCAAGGGATACCCCTTTCTCAAACTGTTCTCTCTAAAACACATCAACTCCTTCCTTGGGCACTCTATTCATTCATTGTTCTTAATCAACTAGTGTGAGTTAAGGTACTTATCACCATTCTTACTAGAGTCACCAATCCTTTACAAGGTATATGTGAACTCCACTACTCTAGTACTATTAAGTCAATGCAACAATTAAAACGAGTTGACTCGACATCATGTTGGCCAATAGAAATTGGTTAATATACCCCATTACATATTATGGTATAAATAAACATATTGTCACAATATTTCACTTACTGTTCTAGACTTAAGTTCTAGGTTCACAACATAGGCCCCTGCAGTATCCATAATTTTGGCGGAACATGGAACTAGCATAAGCATATGCTTGAATGCTATGTTGTCAATGTCACCATACTACATTGAATAATAATTGAATATAATCTACAATATTGCTATGGAAAACTCAACACTACACCATTTCTAGGGTCAAGGCTCTTTCCCCCTCACTCCTAAGTATAGAAGAAACCCAAATGCATAAGCTATGCTCTTAAGACAGTAAAATTTCAGTAATTTTTACCACACCAAATTCTCTATTAACTATGTAATATTTTTCTAGGGAGTGGTAAATTTTTGCATGACCTCCTCTTTCTAGAGGAGATAGTATCACTAGAAAGAGTCTTGAATCTGCTCATACATCATATAATGCCATGAAACTGGGAGTAGGACTCATCACTAGTTCCCACTCTTAACATAAACACTATGGAAAATTTTAGAGTTTGTTGACCTTTTCATGGAGTCATCCTCTTGCTAACTTTTAAGTGGTCAATGTCTTTCTTGTAACAATGATATATCATTTACTCTTAGCATTACTAAGGTTCAGATTCTCCCTCGTTATCAATACAATCCAAGTTTATGACTATGTATCCATTTTCACTCAAGTTTACTAAAGGCCCTCCACTTACTAACAAGTAGAGGATGAATCGTAAGTCATACTTTATGCAATGCTTCGACATCCAACATTTATTTTATAGGATTACAAGATTTTGTTTCAATCACGATCACTTCTGCTTAAAACATGTAGTTGGACTTTAACTATAAATGAGCTCTCTATTCATACTCAAAATAGATTCCACACTTTATCTTGAAATCGTTACATAATTATATGCTTACAATCATCGTGTTTCTCACAATTCCACGTACGTTGGTAATGCTTTGAATTCGTTAAAATTCCTCATGGGACCCACTCTTATGGTGACTTGGGTTGAATGTCAATTTTTCATCTTGGTTCTTAGTTAAGGACATTAATCGAGGTTTAAGTGGGTTTCCTTATTTAAATGCGATGGGATTATAATTTTGATGCCACATTATTGCCATAATAAAAAAATCTGGTACACATCGAGCTTTAGAACAATTTATATATCACCTACTAGGATTCTGGTATCGTTGCTTTGTAGTTGGCATGGAAACCACATCAAGCAGTGGCCTATGGAAGTCTACACCAAAACAATATCATACAATCAATGAAAATCATGTTTCAAGTGAACCTCATTTGAGATGGTCGAGTTGGTCTAAGGCGCCAGATTTAAGGTTCTGATGTTTGTATGAGAGTTTGGCCCTTTCTTTTGTTTTCATGCAACATATAGGGTTCAAATCCATAGGTTTGATGGACAAGATGTTGAGTTTTGCATGAGAAAATTGAATCATGCATCACTAGTTGATTATAAGGCGCCAGATTTAAGGTTATGATGTTTGTATGAGAGTTTGGCCCTTTCTTTTGTTTTCCTACAACGTATAGGGTTCAAATCCATAGGTTTGATGGACACAATGCTGAGTTTTGCGCGATAAAATGGAATCATGCATCACTAGTTGATTTTCTTAAATCTATCTCATTTGCGAATTATTCACCAGCAACCAATCCCTCCACTGTTCTACATGTGCTTACTGAATGTAATCTGGATCCACAAGACCTTGCCAGGCTAGAGGCTTCATATCGGTTCTTTGTTAGCGGCTTCATATCAGTTCTTTAGACAACCAACTAACTTTTCCCTCGACTTTAATCTATCTATAACTGAACTTGCAACATTGGACATGTGCCAAAGCAGAGCTATATTCAAGCCCATGACACAATCAGAGAGAGAAACTCTAAAAGAAAGATGCAGAGGTTATTGGAAGTTGGTATTGTGGTTCTTGATGGCAAGGGAAACATGCTACAGGCATGAAAAGTGAAAGTCGTAGCTGGTCCTGGTCTTAGTGTTGTCGTACCCAAGTCTGGTGCAGTTTATACATTTGGTTCTAACAACTTTGGATAGCATGGCCATGGGACATCAGAAGAAGAATGGCGTCCAAGACTGATCAGATCTCTTCAGGGGATTCATATTATCCAGGCAACTACAGGATAAGGGCGTACAAGGCTTATTAATGATATAGGACAAGTTTATTCATTTGGGAAAGACTAATTTGGTGACGCAGAGTATGGGGTTGAAGGCTCTAGGACTGCCACTACTCCACAGCTGGTGGAGTATTTGAAGGGAATTTTTTTGCAGTTCAAGCAGTCATTAGTCAGTATATTCAGTTGGTTGTGGCTTAGGAGGCAAGATCGGACATGGTTTTAGAACAGAGGAAAATATTTCTGGATGATTGAACAATTTAAACATTTGAAGCTAGAGCTCGTTGTGATAGTGGTCGGTGCATCTGAGGACAAAACGATCCTTTCAAAGGTTTTTTTTTTTTTGGAATTAAAATTTAGCACAGCCATTTAGAAGCATGCATGACACTTCTTTTGGGCACACAAGGGTAGTTTATGTAAGACATGTCACGCATTAAGCATTTTACTTAGTAGAGAAAATATGATATTCGATCATTCCTGGTCATTTCATTACTCCCAGGGTTTTTAAAAAATAAATAAATAAATAAAAATGAAAACGACATCTAAAGCCATATTATTTGCTTACTAATTTGATTCAGAAAGCGAAGGTTGTATATTATTTACTAGTTCAACATGTATATATATACACACACAAGTTGCAAAGTAGAAAAAGTTTTATTGAAAACTTGTTGATTAACTTCCAAATGTCTAGTTGCCTGTTTAAAAATTTTGAAAAATTTATGGTGGTCCAAACTTTGTAGAAACCTTCTTAAATGTCATTTTGAACATCAATTTGTTAATTTCCATCTGATTAAGGAAACTTATCGTATATATGATTTTAATGTCATTTTGAACATCAATTTGTTAACTTCCATATGATTAAGGAAACTTATGGTATATATGATTGTACCTGTCTCAATTTCATGATTCATTAGATGATTCAGATTGAGGGAAAAAAAGCTCTACTCTTTTATTGCATTAAAGTAAATTTTACGGTAGATACACCTGATATACATATCTGTTGTAACAACAAAAATTAGATTGTAAATGAAAAAGACAAAATCCCAATGCTGTGGGTGGTCAAGCCCAGGTTTAAGTTTTTAAATCGGGCTCTGATACCAAATGTAACACCCTTCCACAGGATGCTAAGCAATTAATTATTTATTTAAAAAAAAATTACACATTAACAACTTTGTTTTAGCATTATTTCATTGATTTTTATTTACACATTTATTCTACATCTTCTCAATGATAAATCTAATAACATGATGAAATAAGTAGTAGGCTAACTTTAATATTTAAGAACTTAAAACATAAGTATACACAAAATATCAATAACAAAATATCACTGAAAAATACCTCCTCCTTAGCTTGTCGAAGCTCACCGGTTGTACTGTAGTCCTGGGCGCTTCCAAGTATTCTTTTCCGGCTTTCCCAGAGTGAAACAACGGAATCCTCCCTGCCAACTAGGAGCCTAGCCATCTTCCTAGCTCCAAGAAACTTTTTGGTTTCTTGGCCCTCCATGCCCGTGACTCCAAGAACAACAAAGCACAAATGCTCAAAGAAAACTATCACAAGAATCATCTCTTCCAA
>SNQJ01S0239889.1:0-13578 GCA_010110895.2 Picea sitchensis
TATTATTTTTTTTCAAAGATTTAAAAGTACATCATAATAGTGCCAAAAGGATTACAAACTGATCTGGTCATGTTCTACTAGATCTCCAGAACCCAACAAAACTAACAGCACTGAAAACGGATGAACAGAGCTCCCAAAAATGGCCCGCAAAGGTGCTCTCCTCAATGGCTTCCCTGCATAAAAATGGCTTTGGCTCAAAAATTCTTAAGCATTTTCTTGTTTTGAACCTCTTTCCATGGCTTTAAGAACCTCTAGTTTATATAGGCTTGAAGTGGGTAAAAACCTCCCAACTTCTCCCCGAGATCTGGCCTCAAAAAGGACCCAAGATCCTCCAAAAATGACCAAAATCCCACAAAACTGCTGAAAAATCCAATTAAAATCATAAAATAAAGTTTAAAACCCACTTTCTTGGCATAAATTGGGCGCAAACCCTTTTTCTCGGGCTCCTGGTCACCTGGCGCCCTCCATGTGGACCTGTGCTAGTATGGCGTGTTGGTTTGGCCCCTAGATCTCGACCCTTGGCCATAGGTGTGGCCATATGGCCCTGTCCTATTCTTCCACGCGCTCCAATAGTTAGCCTAGCCCCTGGTCATGGCCTTTGGTTATTCCCTTGGTCGACAGGATATCCCGACTGACCAGGGCTAATTCCTAAACTTTCGCGCTATAGTTTGAGGTCTAAGTCATATGGGATAATGTCAAAACTGGGGGCTATGCCAAACAACATAACATATGTGCCAATGGTATAGAGTTGGGTCATATGTGACCGATCATGTGGTATATTGTATGGTTTGCGTCAGGGGTTGGGGCCTAGACCTAGCCCTATCCTCTTTCACTGGAACAATCACATAACTTTAAATATAACATTTTCACATTATATAGCAAGTACCAATGCGGGTGGGATGGTAGCCCAACCTCTGCAAAACCATTCGCCACCTGGATCGAAGGTCACAAGTTCGACCCCGATGGACTCCAACTTTTTCCAATACAAACAAACCAATAAATGGGTGCCACGTGGCATCCCATGACTGGACCACGTGGCACCACACCATTCACCCAAATGAATTCCATGTGACATGATATGATTCGCACACCTGCCAACCTAGTCAGCATACAACTTCTACCTGCCACGTCAGTCGATGCCAATAGTTAGCCTAGCCCCTAGTTGTGGCCTTTGGTTACGCCCTTGGTTGGCGGGCTAGTCCGACTGACCCAGGCTAACTCCTGAACTTCCACACTATAGTTTTAGGTCCGAGTCATATGGGATAATGTCAAAACCGGGGGCTGTGCCAAACAACACAACATATGTGCCAATGGTATTAGAGTTGGGTCATATGTGACCGGTCATGTGGTATATTTTATGGTTTGCATTAGGGATTGGGGCCTAGCCCTAGCCCTATCCTTCGTCACTGGAACAATCGCATAACTTTAAATATAACATTTGCACATTATATACCAAGTACCAATGCAGGTGGGCTAGTAGCCCGGCCTCTGCAAAACCATTCACCACTCGGACCGAAGGTCACAGGTTCAACCCCAATGGACTTCAACTTTTGCCAATACAAACGAACCAATAAATAGGTGCCACATGGAATCACATAAATGAGCCATGTGGAACCACACCATTGTTATAACCCTAATTTGCACCATACATGCTTACCTGGCATCAGGCCATCTCAGATCCCTTCTTTTCCAAAGCATTGTTGAACAACTCTTTAAAAAACCTCTTTTATAAGGGCCGGCATGCCCTACTCCATTACTGCACACGTGTACACACTAGCTGACCTAAAACAACACGCGTGGACAGACAAAAGCATGAAAAAACGAAAGTTGTCGACAGAACACATAGCTTTGGGTGAGTTAACTGAAACTCCTAGCCATGCATGGCCGAGGGTTCATCCAAATACCTAGCTTCTTCTAGCCTATAAAAGAAGGGGTAGAGGTCCCATTTGGAGGAGGAGAAAAAGAGTAAAGAAACTATGCCCAATTGCACATTCCCATTGTCCCAACCCTTTATCCATCCTTGTGCAAGAAGACATACAAAGCAAAGAAGTCAGAGGACATTTGAAGAGGAGCCCAGGATCAGGATTCGCGGAGCAGTGGCCAGTCTCGACATTGTAAGTTGATTCATTAAAGTTAATAATATAGAAATGATTTTCCCGTCCCACTATATGAGTTCTTCATAGTTCAGTAGATATATGTTTGAATCTCTAACCCATTAGTCTGTAGGTAAAATTCATGTGTATTTTGTTGCTTGTTTTGTACGTAGGTCAATCTTGAGAGGATAGTTGCCAACAAGCGATCAAGCGTGAAGAAGGATCGACATCGAACATCCGGAACAAGGTATGTTGGTCTAACCATGTATTTGTTGAAAATAAATGGGGATTAGGTCTGGGGACGAAGGTAGAAAGTAGGTTTCTTTTGGTCATATCTGCATGCATAATATAACCCTATTTGCTAGTCCATAGGGGGATTTCCCACCACAATAGAATTGGTGACCATACTGGGGATGTCTCTAGGGTTCCTGGGAATTTTTTTTTTGGGGGGTAGTTTTAAAAGACTGGTTTTCTTGCCTGTTTTTTGAAGTTTCTACAAATTCTGAGCTAGCAGAGAGTCTGGTCTTCCATACCAGTTATCTCTATTATTTTCTTGACTGTGTTTTTTCAAGACACACAGAGGTACACGTGGCCTGCATAAGGTATGCACGCGTGTACCCGTGGCCTACTTTCTTGCAGCCCGCGTGTAAACACTAGCTGCAGAAGTAACAGTAGCGTGTAGATTCCAGAAAATTTTGGAGGCAATCATCCTCTTCCCTATTAGAATCAATAAATTTCAGGGGTTTTCTGGAACTTTGTCTAAGTATTGGTTGCTTGCAGTCTTATCTCATATTAGTTTGTTTTACGAATTTTTTCCTTACATTGTTTTCCTTGTTTCTATTAAAGAGAGTGTCTAAGCCTTCAAGAGATCCTATTTCTCAATATCAGTGGTCTCTTCCTGGTTTGGATTGTCTGTTTTTATTTTGTTTCAGATTTTTAGAGATACACGCGGCCTGTATAAGGCCAAAACGTGTGTACACTCCCTCTGGCTTTACACAGCTCGCGTGCACACGCTTGTTGTTGGATTGTTAGTAGTGTGCTTGTGCAGGATAGTTTTTGTTGAGGGTAAGGCAATCATCCTTTCCCTTGACGAGAGTTATACCTCTCAGATTTTTGAATCTCTGTCTTAGCAGTCAATATCTTAGGATTGATCTTAGCCTTAGCTTGCTTTTTTCACTTGAAAGTTGTCATTAAAAAAAAAATTTAGGGTTTTTAGACAAGTGTGAGAGTCATTTTTTAAGTTGTTAGTGTGTGATTTCTTGAAGTGATTCTTTACGATCTGCGATTAGGCCAGAATTGTTTTTCTTGGTTTTTTACTTCTTGGTATTTTTCCTTTTTTCTTTATCAGCATTTAAATAAATAAAAAAATCTCTTTCATTTTCTTGTTTGGTTGAAAAGTGTGATTTAGCATTAGTAGCCAGGGAAAAATCTTTGTTTTCTTAAGTTCTTGATAGTTTACTTAGATCATAAGTAGCTCGTAGTTGATTGAAATCCTTCTTTAAGTTCGTTGATTCAAAAGATCTTAGAAAAATAAAAAATAAAATTTGAAAAATTGTTGAAATTTTGCATTAAGTGAAGGTTTTTGTTTCCAGCTTTTTATTCATTTTTACTTTCGTCTTTTAAACATCATCAGTTTCACTTTCATACCCCTTGACATAAGACAAGCCATAAAATTAATGCTAAATCTAAAATTTATTAGACTTTTATGTTTGCAGGGTTAACCAACTAGTTCAGGATTAGGGCCTTGGATTAGGTTGGAGAGGAAACTCTTCAAGGCCATTAAAATCAAACATTGGACTCTGAGTTAGGGAGTGTCCAAGTCTAGTATCGTGAAATTTATATGGGACCCCCCTCTAACACAGGGGATAAACACGAGGTCATGTGCAGAAAGGTAGCGGAGATAACCCCTCCAAAGATGGACCAATCGTAGTGGAGAACACATATAGAGCGCTTGTTTTGGGATTCCGTCGATTGCATTTGCCACAAGGCTTCATGGGTCTCGAATCCATTCAAGGTCCTCAGTTGTCTTCTGGACCACTTGCTTGCGATTCCCTTGATAGGTTTCGGGCTTGATACCCTGCTCATTTTGGTCTACTCGACTTTCGACTATACCCGCCTAGTGACTGTTCGCGCGCTGGCAACCTAGTTTCCTATCTTTTTTAGGGACATACACAGGTGACTGCGGGGGTATACCGCGGTACCTAGGATAGACATCGGGCCACACTTTGTAGAGTATACCTAGAGGGTGCTTCCATTTTTGAGTTGCACTTGCACTGGTAAGTTGCTCTAGTGTTGGTTGTTGTAACTGTTCTTCCAATTAATTTAGTGTTTGCCTGTCTTATCTTCTAGGGACCTTTTTAGTGCGTGTTGTTTTTGAACGGTTAGACTACCCTAGTGTGTCTTTGATCTTCTCACACAGTGGAGGATCACAAGCTCCACTAGTCATGAAGGCTTCTTGGCCTGCCGCTGGTTACACTAGAGCCACCCCCACCACCACTAAGGCGAAACCTAGACCAACAAGGGTCTTTTGAAGCGATCGGGTCACAAGAAATTGTGCCCAACCAACATCTAGAGGAATCGACCGTCTTAGACCTTGGAGCACAAGATTTTGTTCTAGTTGAAACTTCCACCACTGATCTTTCATCACCCACCATCATACCGATTCATCCTTACGAGTGCCAGACAGTGTCGCACACAGCAATGGAAACAAATGTTGTTACTCCTTCTGGGAATTATTCAATTCCCACTATGGTTGTCACCACAGGAGAGTTTCCACCTCCTAACCCACTGTCACCAGTTCAAGCCACCATGGTCTTGACCGCCTCTACATCACACAGTGGTCCGATCCCATCTTTGGCTGCGGCCACAACCCCTTTCACACCAAGTGCGATAGGCCCTCCATTCTCATATGGGATGCCTAGTTCAGGTACAAGTCCTGTACTTTCCTACTCCACTTTACAAACTTTAGGTCTGGGGGCAGGGAGCTCTAATGCTCCTTTGCAAGGTCACATGGGGGGCACTCCTACTCCTTTAACGCTTTCCCTTACGAGGGAGGTCATATACCTCCTTCGTCCCCTTCACTCGGTGGCTCGCATCAGCAATCCATCGGGCAACCTACACACCATAGTTTATTTGGAGTTGGGAGTCAAGGACCACCTTCGCATAATATGTCGGTAGGTTCGACACCATTTTCTTTGTTCAGTGCATTTGGTAACAATGCCTTCTCGTCAGCTACTTTCCCAACTGGGGGCAACCCTGGTTTCAGACAATATATTCCTATGTAGGGTACTATTCCTGCATAGGGGGCACACCCAGGAACTTCTTCCACATCAAGGCCTTGGAATTCTTGGCAGGGATCCGTTCCCTCGTCTGGAATGCCGATCTAGGGTAATTATTCCCACAATCAATGGAACCCTAGACAAATTACTACAAGACCGACATGGGGCAACCCTTCCCAAGGTCCTTCGAATGTAATGCATGCCCAACCATCTATGTCCTATTTTGGAAATCCGCCGATGATGTCTCCTCACACGCAAAACCCATATGTTGTCCATGGCCATGGTTTCTACCAGCATTCGGGCCAGCAGCCAAACTTTTCCTGGCAACCCGGTGCCAGTCAAACTCCAGGCCCCTTTTTCCCAGGTTATCACCAACAACCCAAACTACCCTTCCTGGCAACCTTGCATTTGCCAGACTTGACAAGGTTGTTGAATGACACTATCTGTCACATCCACGTTGGCCTCCTATGCCGACGAAGTTGCCTTCAGACATCCCAAAGTTTGAGGCCAAGCCTAACGAAGATCCAGGAGATCATGTGACTACATTCCATCTTTGGTGCTCATCTAATTCGTTGAAAGACGATTCCATACAGTTGCGATTGTTTCAACGTACTCTCATTGGGAGTGACAAGAAATAGTACATTGAGCTCGACTTCTCAAGATACTCTTCCTTCAGTGAACTAGCGATGGCTTTCCTAAACCATTTCCAGTTGCCTGTGAGATACGACGCTGGCACCGAATTGTTGGCCAATTTCTCACAAACTAAAGCAGACCATATCTTTGATCACATTCGAGAATGGAGACGTAGAAAGAGTTTAATTAAGGTACTAGTCCCACCAGCATTCCTGCTCGAGTGGTTTCTTAAGTCTTTGGTCCCACAGTTGTCCAACGATGTCGCGACGTCGGGAGTATTTTCCAAAGAAGACGCCATCATGAGAGCTCAACAACTTGAGCTAATCTATTCTCAGTCCGATTTATTATACGAGATCTTGCCAGATGCACCACGCTCAATACTTGATAAAACTAGACAAAGAGTTGGACCACATGCCGATGATATTGTCAGTTCATCACAAACAAATCCCGTTGAGCAACTAACGACTCAGTTGCAACAATTGTCTATACAACACACAGCGGCCAGCCAAACTACTACTTTGGTTGGTCCCCCTACCAAAACGTCAGATGTACACACTATGCAATCGACTAATCCAAAGGCCACCCAGCAGCCTGAAGGAAAGAAAAAACAACGAAATAAGGGTAAGGGGGATAAGAAACTCATTGATAATGTCGGTGGGGGCAATACTGAGAAATGGAAGGTGAGGTATCCATGCAACCTGTGCACGGAAGACCACCCGACCCACCTTTGTCCCCGGCTTGCAGAGGCCCAAAAGTTTGTGAAACAGTAATAGCCTATTGTGTTAACCAATCCATTCCAACATGGGAAAAATCTAACACATGCCTCTACAATCACGGAAGGGGGCAGCCAAGGACCCTCTCCGTCGGCGCACAACCCCACATCTGTGAACATATATATGGTGAAAAGTGATGCTTTTATATTGACTAGAGCGCATGACTATAGTAAACCAAGCACTTCTGAGAAGGGTAAAGAAGATGAACTCCCATCTCTTCCTCTACAGATTGAGAAGACATTGGGTGAAACAATGACACGCATTCACGAAGGCGCATTCAAAAAAGCTTCTCATAACCCAAACGCAAGGGTCACCCAGAACTACTCTGTGGTGGAAGATTTATCACAAACCCCTTATGCGATGTCTGATTTGGAGGTCCTCCAAAGATGCCCTTCCAAAAGGAAAGCCTTGTTAACCGCTTTAGGATCTACCGAGACTTGTAATCCGGGTACAATCATGCTGGATAAAACCAACTTAAAACCTCGCCTGCCTTACCATGTAGCGTTTCAGATAGTAGTGGCTTATCCCACAAAAAAATTTACTCGGAATATGTTTCGCACGGTGGTTGATGAGGGCACCTCGACATGTGTTATGTCATTGGCATGTTAGAAGGTCGTTGGCCAGCCCGTTTTGTCTCCGTCACCTACTCTCCTCACTGCTTTCGATGGTCGTTCGTTCCGACCACATGGTATCATTCCTTCTTTCCCCGTGCAGTTAGGAGGGAAGACCGTGTGTGTCAAGATAGAGGTAGTCGATTCTCCCCTCGACTATAACCTCTTGTTAGGAAGGAGTTGGAATTATGCCATGCAAGCTGTGGTTGCTACATTTTTTTGGGTCTTGTTGTTTCCACACGAGGGTCGGATAGTGACCATCGATCAATTGTCTTTCTCCAGACCTGACCCTGCATTGGGGGCATCCACGGTCCGGATGATTGATAATCCTCAACCATGTGTCATCAACATAGGGGTTGCTTTGTGCCCATCTTTGATGGGTACCTTCGATTACCCGACCCCGCAAGGCAATATCAAGTTTATATCCAATCACCATAAGGTTGATATTTTTCAAGTTTTGTTGTTCCGCATGACTTACTTCGACGATCTGTGGATACTTCCTTCCCCATCGGCCATGATGGATGGGACAGGGCACCCAGTCATGTCCATGCCCTTGTCCACAGCTGAAGTAGCATATTCTTTAGTCCAGCAAACTTCAACCCACACTGATCCAACTCCTGCACAAGAGTTCGATCCCCTTCTAGAGCCTATTTGGGCTCAGGGTTATCTCACTCACACCAATTCATTAGACTTATTCTTTCCCTCTGATGAAGCAATAATAGAAACAATGACTAGTCCAGACAAACCCTGGGAAGATCTTCATCACAGATCATACTTCCTCCTAGAGTTAAGCTGAATTGAAGCGGGAGAATTCACCATGACTATGACAGGAGATCGGTCTTGTCCTATTAATCCCTTAGTTACACACGAGGTTTATGTTGAGGGTAATATGGCAACTATCGTTGAAACCTTACTGATCAATATCTCCTGAAACCTTGGCATCATGGAAAATGTCTTCGTCGAAGCTGACTGCTCCCCCGGAGAGATTCAAATCTACACTAATCTTTTTAAAGAATTCCGCGACGTTTTTGCCTGGTCTTATGAGGAAATGCCGGGCATCGATCCAAAAATAGTTGAACATGAAATCACAACATATCCAAATGCCAAGCCTGTCCGGTAGAAGCTTCGTCCAATTAGCCCTAAGAAAGCAGCAGCCATTAAGGTTGAGGTTGAGAAATTGCTAAAAGTTGGTTTTATCTATCCTATCCATTTGACCCAATGGGTGTCAAACCTCGTGCCGGTCAATAAAAAACAAGGCACGATTCGTGTATGTACCAACTTCCGTGATTTGAACAAGGCCTGACCCAAAGATAATTTTCCCACACCTTTCATCGACCAGATCATTGATGAATGTGTGGGTTGCGAGGCCTTTTCTTTCATGGACGGTTTTTCGGGATATAATCAAATACAAATCAAACATGAATACCAGCACAAAACAACATTCATCTATCCATGGGGTACATTCGCGTATTGTAAGATGCCTTTTGGTCTTAAAAATGTTGGAGCAACCTTTCAGCGGGCCATGTCTTTTGCTTTTCATGACCTTAAGCATATAGTCGAGGCTTATTTAGATGATTTAGCATCTCGATCTCGCAAGAGAACGGATCATCCCACACACCTCCGACTTATCTTCAAACATTATCACTACTTTCAGATTTGCTTGAATCCAAACAAGTGTAGCTTCTTCGTAACGTCAGGATGTTTGTTAGGTTTCATAGTGTCAACAACAGGGATCATGGTCGATCCTCTCAAGGTTGAGGCAATAATTCAGTTGCCCCCCCCCACGCACAATCCTTCAACTTCAGAGTCTATAGGGCAAGGCGAATTTTCTAAGACTCTTTATCGCTAACTACGCCGAGATCGCTAAGGGAATTATGCGCCTACTTAAAAAAGACGTTCTATTTTATTGGGATGATGTCACTCAATGCTCTTTCGCCACATTGAAACATCCAATCACAACTACCCCTCTGCTCCGACCACCGAACTATAACAAGGATTTCTTATTATACCTAGTCGCAGCAGAGTCAACCATTGGCATGGTCTTAGTTCAAGAAGATGACTTGTTCTCAGAATATGTTATCTATTATCTGAGCCGAGGCCTCATAGGACCGAAACTCAATTATTCTCATATCGAAAAACTTGCATTGGCAGCAGTCCATGCTGTTCAACGGTTCTGTCATTCTATTATGTTTCGCAAGACCATCGTCATTATTGTCGTGAATCCACTTCAGTACATATTGACACGACGGGTAATAGGCGGAAAAATCAGTAGATGGATAGTCATCCTCTAGGAGTTTGACTTAGATTTCGTTTCAGCAGAGTCCAAAAAGTCACTGGTCTTCGTAGAACTTATTTCGGAACTTCTGGTTGAGTCAGGTGATCTTGTGCTCGAAGAGTCGTCTATTAGAGGAGATATGTTTTTTATCACCTCTTCGGATCCCTGGTACGGAGATATACTTATCTATCTCTAGACTTTGAAGTGCCCCACCACTGCTTCTCATGATGAGCATCGACACATACATCATCAGGCTAATAATTATCTCATACTCGATGATACATTGTATCGAAGAGGTGTAGACTGCATCCTACGCCGATGTCTCACTCACGAAGAAGTGGTTATCATGGTTAACGATTTCCATACCAGAGCTTGTGGCGGTCATTTTTATGGGTTGGAAACAACCCAAAATATTCTACGAGTAGGTTACTTATGGCCGACACTTATCAAAGATTGTATCGAATCGGTCAAGAAGTGCCATCCGTGCCAAATCTTCTCTTGGAAGATGAGGGCACACCCCGCTCCTATGTTTCCTGTCATCACAGTTGGTCCCTTCACCAAGTGGGCGATTGATTACACTACAATCAACCCTCCTTCAGCAAGGGGGCACCGCTATATCATCGTAGTTGTAGACTACTTCACCAAGTGGGTTGAAGCTATGCCAACGTTTAAAGATGATGGAGAAACTGCAGCTCTCTTTTCATTCAACCAGATAATAGCAAGGTTCGACGTCCCAAGGGAGATTGTCACTGATCATAGCTGTCACTTTCAAAACTAGATGATGACTGAGTTAACGTCAAAGCTTGGGTTACGAGAACATTCGTCACCTTATTACCCCCAAGCAAACGGTCAGGTGGAAGCTGTGAACAAAACTCTTAAGACCATTCTACAGCGAACGATCAACTCAGCCAAGTCAAATTGGCATTTGATGTTATACTCGGCATTATGGGATTACCGAACATCTGTTAAGAATGCAACCGATTTCTCACCTTTCCAACTCATTTATGGGCTGGAGGCAGTCTTTCCTATCGAATGTCAGATCCCGTCTCTAAAGTTGGCAGTACAATTATTGCCAGACACTTCTCCACTTGAAGAACAGTTAATATACCTTGAGCAGCGTCGTGATGTAGCCCTGGCCAACAAGGCTCACAAACATAAGGTCAAGTGTCAGTATGATAGGTCTATTCATCCTCGGATTTTCTCTGAAGGCGACCTTGTCCTGGTCTATGACCAAGATAAGGACCCCCTGGGGGCAGGAAAATTCAAACCCATGTGGTTTGGACCTTTCATCATAAAAGAGGTTTTAAAAAATGGTGCTTATTGTCTGGTTGACTTTGAAGGGAATGCTTTGGTGGATCCTAGAAATGGGCTCTACCTCAAGAAGTATTACTCATAGGCAGGTCACTGTGGGTAACTTTTTGTAACATATGTATAGTATTTGTACTATTACTTTTTAGTTTCTTTTTGTGTTATGGACATGTCATTGATGTTATCTTCCGTCACTGTGGAAAATGTCAAGTGATTCTGAGGTGTTCGTTGGGTATGCAGACGGTGCTAGTCGGCACACTTGGAGGCTTGCCTCTGCATCTTGGGTAATATTTACACCTCGAGGCCAGTTATTATCTTCCAGAGGTATATTCTTAGGTGACACCACAAATAATGTCACCGAGTATAGTGCAGTTATTGAGTTGCTTTGTGATGTTTTGTCATTTGGTATCTCTCATATCCAAGTCTATATCGACACTCAGTTGGTTGTGTCTCAGTTAAACAGAGTATACTGGGTTCATGATCCAACTTTACACCGACGATTCCTTAGGGTACGTCTCTTAGAACAAAACTTTGATTATATTACATATTTTCATGTTCCTAGGAGATCGAACCAAATTATAGATACTCTAGCTAATCAAATTTTAGATTGGCATCTTGCACACATATGAAAGAACATTCACATAAACATGTAAATACATTTTTTGCACACATGATCCATAAGACACAACAGACAAAAAAACCATATATAATATCATAAAGTAACCAGAGTACATAGATGGACGCAAGCGCCTCAAAAATATGACTTATAACGAGTCACAGGACTTATGCCCTCAAAAAATATATACAAGTAGTGCTCMTGGCACGTAAAAATGTCTGGCTAAAGTTAAGGCCTGTGGGAACTGTTATACTGATCCACAGCGTTGGATAAACACCAAAACAACTGAACCCACATCCGTGGTGCCCCCACTACATGAGGCTGCATAGATGGTGGCAGGTCCTCAATCTCTGCCATCAAGACCGTGTAAGTGAGTGCAGTAAAGTTCTACTCGACTCGTCTCAATACCCTCTTAGCCTCCTCGGCTGGAAGATCTCCTGCTACTGTTGGTCCCCCTGTGGCAGAAGGTGCGGCCCCTGGCCGAGGATGATGCATGTTCCTCGCATAGTCAGCGGATCGCACTGGTCCCACATCTGCACACAACGAACACATATTCGTCAAATACTCTGGTATAACAAAAAAAAATGATATATATAACAAAACAACATAAAAATTACATATGTTTAAACACAAAAAAAACTACAAAGGTGGAGACTTACCCATCTCCCCTCGCTCCTCACCAAGAGGTACTGGTATCTTAGGATCTCTCGGGAAATCAATCCCGGCATAGGGGTAATCCTCTCTAACCGAGATCTGTCGTGACAACCACGCGAAGAAGTCATCATTGAAGGACTCATTGGTCCTTCTGCCACCCTGACGCGGCAGTAATACTGCCCATCTACACACAGTAGGAAGCGAGGCCTGATGTCTTCGTACCACCACTCGTAGACTAAAACTCGGAACTCTCTCCAAAAAGAACGAACACAGAATGGTCCCGAACCTGAAGTTCCTATGTGTCCACAAACGATAATCTATCAACTGCCTTTTCATACACT
The DNA here is from genome assembly GCA_010110895.2 of Picea sitchensis. Lineage (NCBI taxonomy): Eukaryota > Viridiplantae > Streptophyta > Pinopsida > Pinales > Pinaceae > Picea > Picea sitchensis. The sequence continues at coordinate 12,583 of SNQJ01S0239889.1, forward strand.
CAAGCAATGTGGTACTCCAATCAAAAACTTGTGCATTTAAGCACTGGACTGCATAGTTCATCTGTGCACGAGACACCTCATGTAGAGCCGCAAAACCAGTAATTCTCCCAATAAGCAATACTATCGCCTGTAGCGATAGGTCAGTGATCTTGCTTACGGGCACCTACGTGCTCAAGCGGTCTGTATCATCTGCACATTATAGACCTATCAATTCCGCTATGTTATGTGGCCCCGAAGGAAAAGTCCGGAAGTTGACTAGTTCCCCTCTCCTAGAGAGGCCAATCAAAAAGTAAATGTCCTCGACCGTGGGCACCAGTGACTGCCCCTCTAACATGAATGCCTCTGCATCTAGATGCTAGTAGTCAACCAAGGTATTCAGTAGCCTAGGTTGTGCCCACATAAAAGGACATAGGAAAAAATTGAGTAACCCACATTGCATCAAAGTAGCCACAGCATTGGGGTCTTCCCCGACCAACTCACTCACCTCTTCATGCTCTCTTTCTCTCCAGTGGACATACATCCTGCAAAACACCAAGGTTCAGGAGGGTTAACCCTTGCTTTTTAAGCCTTTTTCATTCAATAAGGGCGTCCACACAGGCTGTAATAGTGAGAGTCGCATGTACAAGCACGCAGAGTTTACTCTGCCCAAATGTACACGCGACCTGTTCTGAGACAGCCCGCGTGGACCTAGGGCCGACCTTTTAAAAGTCGACGCCCCCCTAAAAAATGAAACCCACTACAAAAATAAAGACTTAAAATGCAATATAAGAGAGTTTGTACTTACTTGGTCTAGACATAAGTTCGTTTCGTCTATTGTAGCTCCTGGAATCACTGCTTTTCACAAAGGGGGTCCCCAACTTGGAATTCTTTCTCACCAACAGATTTCCTATCAAACTAGCATTTTACTATCTCTTGGTGAGTTTCAAATTTGCTTTTGGATTTAGTGTGAGTCTCTTCTAAACTTAGCAACGTATTTATGTGTCGTTGAATGACGGG
>SNQJ01S0239890.1:0-13578 GCA_010110895.2 Picea sitchensis
ACACAAATGGACACTAACATGCCTTTGAATTAAGTTTAACTAATTAGAAAGAGAAAGAGATGGAAGAAAGTTTGATGCACCTTATTCCGTAGTTCATCCTTGCTTCTCCCAATCTAAGCTTGATCTCCAAACTATTCAGCACAACTTGATACATTTAATAGAAGGGATAACAAAGAGAGACAAAGAACTCATACTCTATGATATTATATTAAATAAATTCATCTACCTAGATCGACAAGCACCTGCAAGAATACAGAAGCTTGAAGGAAATAGGCCAAGAATATTGATGACAACTTTAAAGAGATACTTACAATCATGGATTTTTTTGCAGCATCCTCCCCAAGTCCTCCTCTTCCAACCCCTTTCTTGAAATATCCACGATCAAAATGACAATGATTTTGTTGATTATTTCCCTCCTTCGTTCACCATGAAAATTCCTCCATTTATAGGCTTTGAGAGGCTCAAACACCTTGGTTATATTTGGGATTAGTTGAGGATATGATTCCATCAGTTTTGATATCTCTCTTATATGTAACCTAAGGGTTAGATTCAATCCAAACCAATTTGAATCATCTATAGTTGTCCTTAGAGAAAAAGGGGATTTCTTCCCAAGATTTTCTCAATCAATCGAAGCTCCTTTACAATAGGAAATAGAGTTCTACAACAATTTCTAATAGATAGACAAGGAGCGCTAGCACTCCCTACATATGAGCAGGTGAGCACTGATCTTCCAAGAATGGTCAATATGACCAATTCTCATAGAAAAACTCTTTTCTTCGACTGCCAAATGATGGGGCTTCATTCTCTAACATGTTTTAGGGTTTTTATCAAGTGTTTTGATGGTGTTGTTCGTGATGTGACACTTACGTGATGTGAAAGTGACACTTAAGACACCTACGACAATGAGAATATGACATTATCGAAGTGAGTAATTTTTACGTGTAACAGATTGCCCCCCAAAGTGTGAAGCCAGAAGATGAAAAATGATGGATGAAATTCTTTGTAGATTCTTCGAAGAAAGGGTATGGAGTCGGGAAACTTGGTACAAGCTACAGACAACCATAAAAAGATGTTAATATTTTTTCCATTCCTGAGGTAGACATACCTATGCTTGGACTATAAATGATTCAAAGTACAGTCGTTGATAAATACACTACATATCCATGATGATACAGACTAAGGATATGACCACTAGTGATACAATGTAGATCCATATATCCATGACATGACCTAATTGTAACCATGAACAATACAAAGTGGAGCTACAAGATGATAAATTTAGCCATGGACAAATATAATGTGGATCTATGTGACATCATATACTTATCAATATTCTCAAATGATCTCCTTTGCAACCTGGGTAAAGAAGATAAAATAGTGAATGCTCAACCCAAGGTCTTCATTGCAATCCTGCTGTGATCTAAATCTAGCCATGTGAATAAATGATTTGATGTGGAACATGGTAGAAATGACTTTATTACTGGTCATTGATGTATACTGTTAACGAGTATGAGGGAAATAGCCAATGATGTGAATGACTCCCAAGGTACCCTAGTACATTCTAGCGAATGTGAATAAATGAGATGAGTTAGAACATTCATGGAATCATCCGATCAAAGGTAAATGATGTAAACCTACTTTTGGAGGTAAGGAGGCATGTCATTGCATCATGAAGGTACCAAGGTACTAACTAGTTTCTAAGTCTAATTCTTGGGTGAACTGTTGAAGTCGACAGGAACAAACTCGTCGAAGGAGGGCCTTGATGTATCCCCCATCATCAACACGAAACTGCCAGAGAAAAATGTTTTAATGTGGTGAATCAAATGAGTATGGAAAATAATAGGAAAATGTAAACTAGTAATTTAGTATATGGTTGACTCTCGAGGTGGATATTTCCCTTGAACACTGAGGCATGACACGAGACTTGGCAACATAAAAATCAGAGTGGACAAAAAATTATGCAATGAGAGTTGTGAAATTCTTCGAATGACTCAAAGGAGTGGAAAGACTCATAGGATTGGTTCACTACAGAGTTTTAGCAGATTATCCGAGTGTTCAGTGTGGAGGTTAAAACAAGTGTCGTGTTGAAGGGAAACTGTAAGCTCTGTTTACAAAAGTTCTTAAGAAACTTGACCCACTTCCTTCAATTGTTTCCCCCATCCAGATATATGAGTACTTGTTTTTAATTAACGAGCTCGAGGAGGATAAAACATGCTCAATATAACTCACCTTCAGTAATTTCCTCTTCATTTGTTTAACGAACTGGAAGAAGTAAGGGTTCGTTCCTAGATGATCCCTTCAATGTGTAGTTTAGCGAGTCCAGAGAAGGAAAACTCGATAGTTTTTCATGTTTAGAGAGTCTAGGAAAGAACTTAAAGGTGACTCTAGGGTTGTCCTTTTTTCATAATTTTTAGTCCCTGAGGTTCGAAAGAGAGATAAACTATTACTCGAAAAACACCCTTTAGAATCTTTTAACGAGTGTGAAAGGATGCAAGATCACCCAGAAATATTTTCATGTTTAGAGAGTCTGAAAAGGGCTTAAAGGAAACTCCAGGGGGGTTACTTTTTCATATAAACTTTACGAGTCTGAAAAAGCGATAAAAGTATACTCAGCTACATTCTCATGTATTTTTTAGCATGAGAAAGAACAAAGAATAAGCTCATTAGTGTCACAAGGTTACAGAAAGATTTGACTCGAATTCCTGTAAAATGAAACTATTATGGGCACAAGATATTAGTAATTCCTCTAAACAAATAACAAAATACCCAAAAATGGACTCTATAATAAGGATAAATGACCTAAATGACCATATCAAATATCAAACTAGGTTAGAAATTCATTTTTACCATTGGTTTTTACCATTCTCCTCTGGTCCTTAGATTTTTACCTCTTTGGAGCATTTTTCAAGCGTTGATGGTGGGAGGTGTGAGCGATCGTTTTCAGATTTGTCCCAACTAGGTTAGTTGTCTCTTCCTCCTCATCCGTTTTCATTGTTTTTTACTAAATTTTAACCTTTATTTGAGTTGTTCTAGACTCCTTGGGAAGCCCCTAGAGCATCAAACTGGATCAATGCTCTATGAAGGCACCGAGGGGAGCATTGATCATGATTTCAACACATGGGTGCATATTTATAGGGTGCACTAGTGCTTTGTAGAATTCTTTGAGGGAGTGCTAGGCACAGAACTCAAAAAAATCTTTGACTTTTTGGCTAATAAGAGGAATTTGTTTTCCATAAGATTTGTCTAATGATGATTAAATGTTGTATTTGCAAGTTTCATCTATATCTAGCCATGATTGAGTGGAAATAACATGTGCATGAGTTCGATGATATCTCCGCTCTCCAAGACCCTCAAGCGATGGAGGCCTTACGAAACTGTGGTTTTCACAAATACTTCAAGCTTCAAAACATGAGAAAAGACGTATCATTGCTTTAGTACTTGATTGGTATATGGGACGACACTGAGCAAGGGTTCCGAATCGGACCATATATGCCTGAAATAGAAATAGATGATGTATATTTTATGATGGGGCTCTCAAGGAGAGGAGCACCCATACTATTGTTTGGACACTAGCCGACTCTGCAACCAACCAAGGCATACATTATCGAGCATTGCATACCAGGGTCTCGGTTGGTGGGAGGAAAATTGTGATAATATATGTGAATGATATAACACTTTGATCCATTTTATTTTCCATCACCAAGTTGGTGGGAAGCACCAATTCACACTTGGCTTCTAAATCGCATATATCTTATGTCATACATTGTTTGGAACCAAGAGTTTTCAACTAGAGTGCAGGGTTCCTAAGGAACGTTAAAGAAAAAATATCTAAATGCAGGACTGGTAGACATAAACAGTTTGGATACGGTTCTTTCTTGGTTTTGTTTTCCTTAGAATGTATCCCTCAGATGCAGCCATAGGTTACGATGATAGCATGTCCCATGACTGAGCCTTGCATGGAGAGGTGGACAAGTCTTTTCCCCAGGTTGGGAAATGACCCGTGTGCTTTCATATTTACTGATGACTTCGTCGCATGGTGGAGAAGGAAGTTAGTAGTGATTGAGGACTTACCTTATACTGGGGTATATTTAAGGGTTATTGCATACTTGCTACTCCTCGAGGGCATATAGTGGGACGCATTAGGTATGAAATCTAACTATAACCTTGTAACCAATATGTTTTTTTTGTTTATTTAATTTTCTATATTTTTGGTTGTACAATGAGGGATCTAAATCATTTTTTTTTTCATCATGTAAATACAGGTGCATCACATCCAATAGAGATGGAGACAATGGTGCGTCATGGAGATGCACATGCTACAGCCAAGCATGAGGTCATAGTGGGAAGAATTCGATAGGTGGAGAGGAACCTCAGTGGTTTGACGATGGGTGTCCCACCCATGAAGAGGCGAGATGTGCCTCTACACTTGCAATGACATATAGTTGGGGTCTCTGAAGGCCTCAACCATTTACTACGAGGGGTGACATGAGTGGTGTTGTACTTTTTGGAGTACACTGTGATGTAGGAGGACGAGTAGAGTCTTCAGATATTTTTTTATCTCTTATGATGATACTTTGGGCATGAAGGCCCAAATGTTTCCTCATTATGTACTCTTATATGATGTAATTTCAAAAAACTTTTTCTATCATGCATATATATATATATATACAAGTTTTGCAACTACCTCTGTTGTATTTTTGTGTTTCATGTGATGTATTTGTACATATGATTTATGTTCCAAATTTTTTATCTATGCTCAACATACCAATCCAACAAGTAATTCGCTAAAAAATATATGATCATATTGAGTTCTCTCGATATGTGTTTGTACCTGAGAAATTAAAAACCTCTTTCGAGATGACAAACCCTCGGATGGAGACGTAGTAAAGTTTAATTGTGAACGACGTATTCACGATTAATTTGACGAACCACGAGTTGAGATTCAAGGTTAATAATCAATTGAGTTATACCTATGGAGGAGGATTTGTGTAAAAGTCTGATGACAACATGGTATTCTGCCACATTATTTGTTGTAGACCTGAGGAAAATCCCTTCTGAACTAACTAACTCGCCAGAGTGGTAGATGAACCAATATGCATAAGCAATGTTCTGGGTATGTTGACTAGCGCCATCTGCAAACCCAAAATAGATGGGAAAGGATGATTTCATCTGAGAATGCAATAAGAAAGTAAGGTATAAGAAGATGAGACAAAAATCATGCATGCAAAAGAAAAGACCAACCAAATCAAAAGTATATAGTACAATATTGTACAAAGCACACATGCAAGATATTCTATGCTTATTAATTCTTGAGGTAAATCCCATTTCGAGGCTCACTGAGAGATATTCCATCATAGTTTGCTAACTCATAGGTGCCTCTGTGTAGCACGTGTTTTATGATGTAGGTTTTGTGCCCCAATGGTTATAGATTTCCTTCCCCCAATTTGTCACGGTCTTGATCATAGGCTAGGACTAGATATCCCTTTGTAAAAGAGCGAGGTCAGATGGATTTATAATATTGTTTTTTCATGAGTTTTTGATGTGTCTCATTGATGAGAGAAACATCGTGATGAGTTTCATCCAACTTAGTTAAATATAGGAATCATTCCTCTTCAAAAGAAGTGTGAAGTAGGATTTCTATGGTAAGCTTCAACGAAAGAATATTGCACTCAATTGGTAACACCGATTTTATCCAGTATACCAACTGAAAAGGTGTAAATCCAATTGTGGTTTTAACTGAAGTTTTATAGGCCCAGAGTGCAGAGAAAAGTTGAAAATTCCAAGAGGTTTTGTTTACTCCCACCATGTGTTGAAGCATGTTTTTCAGGATCTTGTTGATGGCTTCAACTTGTCCATTTTCTTGAAGGTATTAGGGATGATTTTTCATGGGGAAAACCTAACTTGGTGCATAATTCACCCATCATATGGTTCTATAAATAGGATCCATGATCAGTTACGATAGCTTGCGATATTCTGAATTGAGTGATGGTGTGGTTAAACACGAAAAGTTCACCAATGTGGCCATCATTAAGAAAAGTAGGCATAGCCTCCGCCAATTTAGTGAAATAATCAATGACAATGATGATTTAAATGTGCTCCCAGGTCGAGGTAGGATTACATTACAAAAATTGATTCCCCATTTTTCAAAGGGGCCAATTGCAACAATGGGATGGAGTAGAGCAGGGTGGGTACGTTATTTTCTCTAAAAGATTAAATAGGGTGGGAATTTCTTAATAGCCTTGATGCAATGTTTGAATATGGAAGGCCAAAAATAACGGGGAGGTAAGAGTTTTTGGGTTGTAGCCATCCCAAAAAGATGACCGCCACAAGCTCCAAGGTGATAGTGATTTAAAACTTGTTCATCATCATTGTGGGTTAAAAAAGATCGTAGGAAAATATTAATTCCATAGTAGTACAATGTGTCACCAAAGATGAGGTAGTGTTTTGAGTGGTTTCAAATGTGACATCATTCATCTCGTGAGATGCTAGGCTGCAAACATTGGGTTTGGAGATATAGAATAATCTATCCATACCAAGGATCATACATACTAATGAGGAATAAGGATTCATCAGGAAGAGATTCATTGGGCTTAATATCGTCATCAATATGGGGAAGATCACAAATCAATTCTGCAAAGACAAATGATTTCTTATCTTTCAACTTGGTAAACTCGAGATCAAATTCTTGGAGAATGACAATCCATTTTGAATATTTTCCCCCAAGTACTTGACTAATCAATATGTGATACATGTGGTTCAATTCTGTGAGAACCATGGTAGATTTTAATAGAATGTAATGGTGAAATCTCTGGATGAAAATAAATGTTTCCAAAGACAACTTTTTGACATCTGAATATTGGAGTTCGGGACTGGATAAACTCTTACTCAGATAGTATATCACATGTTCATTGGTGTCATCATCCTCTTGGACTAACACCATATAAATAGTTGAAGTAGAGGTATCCAAATAAAGGATACAGTCTTTCTCATAATTCGGTGGATGCAAAAGAGGTGTGCTTTTTAAGGCATGCTTAAGAGCATCGAATGAGCATTGACCAGTTTCATCCTAGATGAAAGGGTCACATTTTTTCAACAATCTCATAAATCCTTTAGTGATTTCGGTGTAATGGGAAATGAAGGGGTGAAGAAATCTTTCATTCCTTTGCAAAATTTGTAGTTGGGTCATATTTTTGGGAGGGGTTATACCTAGAATGGCTTTAACATTTAAGGGATCAACACTAATCCCATCTTTGGAGACTACGAATCTGAGGAGTCACCCTAATTCAACAACGAAGATGAATTTGTGGGGGTTCAAACATATGTGGTAAGACCAAAATCAAAGAAATATGGATCAGAGGTGACAAAAGTGGTATCGTCGAAGAAACGAGTGAGCGGATAATTCATCGAGGTAGGGTTCAACAATATGTTTGATATTGTGGAATGTGTATGACCTCCAACATTTTTAAGGCCAAAAGGAAGTTTTCGATAAGGGAACATCCCCCAAGGGAATATGAAGGTTTTTTTATGTTGATCAACTAGTAGGATGTCAATCTGGTTGTATTTAGAAAAATCATCGATCAATGATAAAATGACACTTCCACCGCAATTATCGATAATTTGGTCAATAAAGGTTGTAGGGTAATTGTCTTTGGGACAAGCCTTATTAAGATCCCTATAATTGATGAAAACATGAATGGTCCCTTGTTTCTTGGTGACATGAACAATGTTGGAAACCCATTCGGTCAAAGGGACAGGATAAATAAAACTAGACTTCAACAATTTTTCGACTTCTGCGTTTATGGCCACGGTTTTTTTAAGATGAACTAGGTGAAGTTTTTTTCATACAGGTTTAACGCATGGTTAATTATTTATCTCATGCACAATGATCGATGGATCGATCCCTAGAATTTATTTGTAACTCCAAGCAAAGATTTCATGGAATTATTTGAACAAGGAAGTATAATTTTGAACCTCTTCAGCTAAAGAATTTGCACCTAGATGAATGTTTACCACAATACCTTGTTTGATTGATATGTAGAAATTAATAGTGGAAGAGATGTTTCCCAAATTCTCCTTGGATATGGTATCCTAAGTAAGTATGGGATATTGGGGGAAGTCGACGATATTTCTAGGAAGGATAGAGTGTATATCTTTCACAATTTCATCCAAACTAGGAATAAAGGAGCAACGATGGTGGTTTTCATTCCAACGTGCCTCTTCGATACTAAGCATTTTCGTAATAGATTAATCTGATGGAAAAATATGTAGGATGTAATCGAAAGTAGAGGATAGGTGATGCAGGAGCATCGCCAACACATCAAGCGAGCCAGTGTGAAAGCGGAGGAGAGCTGGACAAGCGCCAACACACATTTTGAAATTACCTTGAAGTTGTTGCGCCATCTTAAATGAAGTCATTAAGATGAAGCACACTTGTAAATTGTAAACAGACCTTGAGCCATTATCTCTCGTCCTTAGTAGGTAGAAGGAATTTAAGGTAGTTAATGCAGGTAGATAGAATTTAATTCTAGATTAGATTGTTTGAGAGCGAAAGAGGGAAACAGGATATAGACACCCTCATTGTGTATTGTAAAATAATCAGAGAAGAGATTGGGAGTTAGATGAAGCATTAGAGAAAGAGCACGCACAGAGCTGTGTAAGAACACCCATGTACAGATATTTGAATTAATAAAAGAGTTTGATTCAAATTCATGGTTTTGTGTTTTTCTCTATGTATTGATGCTGAATGATGTGCTCATGAATGTTTGCTTCCTGTTATACATTTTCTTTATGTGTTGTGTATATGATTTCATGTTTTAAGTTTGAAGTCTGAAAGGAGAAGGGATGAGTTTCAATTTTTTCTCTATCTGAGTAAGAATTCCTGCAAGGAGTGTAGTTTAAGTGTCCGCAAGGAGTGCGTCGACAAATATTCAGGGTTGCGTCTCTGAAGCTCAGATAGTTTTACTCTTGTTCTCATTTTCTCAAAAGTGCAGTTGGGCACAAGAGCCGTGCAAGGAGTGCGCAGGCCAAGAGAATTCTCAGGGTTGCGAACATGAGTGAAGTGTGAGAGACTGTTGTTGGAGGTGTGCACAGGGTCGAAGGGAATTCAACATTGAGAAGTGTCCGAGGTTTCCGCAAAGAGTGAGAGCAAGAGGTTTTTCTAAGAGGACGAAGAGTCGTGGAAAAAGCTCAGGAAAGACAAGGCCTTCGAAGTTGTTGAAGGACAGCATAGGGAAGCTGTGACTTGAAGTCTGTGAGAAGTGTCACAAGTTTGCACACAGGTGAACAAGTTCCGTGGAGGAACACTTAGTCAATTCGCAGATTTCATCAGAAGGAACGGACGGACGAAATTCCCTGAGATTTCGTGAATTTCCGTGAGTCGTTAGATTTCACAGAGGTGCAGGGGAGATACGGAGATGTATTCCCAAGAGGTTCAAATCCCAGGAGGGGCAGGACCGTAGATCCGAGCGACAAGGGCCGTCTGATTCACATGTGAAATCGTCCATCGGGGGTTCATGGTTTGAAGTCCCGTAAACATAGCAACAGGAATCACGATATTCCGATACGCGATATCCCGACAGTCAAGGATTTGTGTGGGACCACAGAAGTTAGTCAATGGATAGGTGGCATGCTATTTTGGGGTTTTGCAGCGAGAAGTCCCAAAACTTATGCATCTGGATTTGCGATATTGTGAATTCTGAAACGCCAATGGAGTGAAGGATAGTTGACCAGTCAAACTCACGCATGTGTCGGAGTTTCAACATATCGGGATTTAGGGGTCGGTAAACAAGTTACTTGACATCACGAGTACCAAAACCCCGATAGGAGAGGGAAAGGTCAGCGTTGACTATTTTCAGGTCTCGGGGATTCGAGGGTCCAACGCTCAACCACTGACCTCGCGAAGTCGTGAAGTCTGATCTCCCGATTGTAAAGAGGAGATCCCACGAGGATTACTGTGGGTGCAAATTTCCCAATAGGGAAATAGAAGGACCATCTAGTGTTCTTCGGGCCGTGAGAAAGAGAAGATCCTGTGTCAACATGAGCCTTTCGACCTGCGGGTTGTGAGGTAGGGGCGTTGGCATCATTTTTGGTATCAGAGCACATAAAGGTTCTTTTCTTTCTATAGCAGAGAAAGAGAATTCACCATGCCGCCAAGGAGAAGAGACGTGCAATCACCCGATCCAGAGGATAGGGAAATGCCATGGAGAAGAGGAGGGAAGATGACAAATCCAGTCATGGAGAGAGAGATGAGTGATCTACGAGCTAGACTCAAAGACATGGAGACAGCACAAAGATGCACAGTCAGTGTTGGGGATCTCAGTGATTCCGAAAGTGAAGATGAGGCTGAACGAGAAGAAGAAGTTGCAGTTGAAGATGCATCAAACGAACATTTGATCAGAGCTATTGCAACGATGGGTGCAAGAGTGAAGATGGACATTCTAGTTTATGAGGGAAACTTGGATGCAGAGGAGCTTCTAGACTGGACTAGACCTCTAGACACATACTTTGACTATGAATATGTCGAAGAGGATAAGAAGGTCAAGCATGCTGTCACAAGATTGAAGGGACATGCAACATTGTGGTGGGATGAACTACAAGATGATAGACGTTGCAAGGGCAAGAAGAAGATCAAGAGCTGGGACAAAATGATCGCGAAGCTGAAGGCAAAATTCATCCCCAGGGACTATCAAATTACTCTGTTCAGGAGAATGCAGAACCTGAGACAGAAGCTGATGATAGTGAAAGAGTACACAGAGGAATTCTATAAACTGAACATCAGGGCAGGTCATCGGAAGAGCGATGATGAAAAAGTTTCCAGATACATAAATGGCCCAAGATATGATATCCAGGATGAAATGAGCATGGTAACCATCCGAATAGTGGAAGATGCTTATCATATGGCTCTGAAAGCTGAGGAGAAGCTGAGACGAAAGATGAGTCAGAGAGGCTGAGGTAGAAGTCAGACCAGAGGCAAGTCAGTTGCCTAGGATAGATATCAGAAGCCCAAAGAGGACTGGAAGAAACCTCAGACTCGAACAGAGAGAGGTGGAACCTCACAGCGAGGGCCATATGTTGAACCGAGAGGGTAGCATAATGAGCAGAGAGGAGATTATGCTGACAACAACACTTTTCCTCATACTAGAGGCAGAGGAAGAGGAAGAGGTGGAGTAATCACATGCTTCACATGTGGAAAGAATGGGAACAAGTCTTACGAGTGTCTAGAGAAAAAGAAGGATATTGGAGAAGCTCACATCGCCGAGGCACAGAGGCGGGATGTTGAGGCCGAAGACGCTGAAGACGGAAGATCGTTGATGATGAAAAAAGTCCTTTTGACACCTGAGAAGGAGGTGGAGAGTTCAGTCCAAAGGACTTGACTTTTCAGGACTGCTTGCAAGACCAAGGATAGGGTATGCAAGGTCATTGTAGACAGTGGTAGCACGGATAATCTCGTTTCTACAGAGATGGTAGAGAAGATGGCGCTGGAGACGACTGATCATCCAAGCCCATAAAGAGTTTCGTGGCTACAGAAAGGACACCAGGTAACTGTCACTAAACAATGTTTAGTTGAATTCAAGATAGGTGGATATAATGATAAGATGTTATGTGATGTCATTCTTATGGATGTTTGTCATATATTGCTGGGTAGACCATGGAAATATGACAGGAATTTGATTCATGATGGGAGAATGAACACATACACCCTAGAGAAGAATGGGAGGACACACATGTTGCTTCCAATTAAGGATAAGGAGGTGAATCCAGAAGTAAGAAACATTGTACTTCTCATGAGTGGGAAGGAACTTCTTACATAGGTTAAGAAGAAGGAGGATCCACAGTTTATTGTGGTCAGGAAATCGAGGATTATTCTGACTAGCACAAGGGTGGATGATTTACCAGAAGAAGTTCAGGAACTGTTGGAAGAGTTTGCTGACATAGTAGTGGACAAATTACCTCGTTCGTTGCCACCGATGAGAAGTGTGAGTCATCATATTGATCTCATACTAGGAGCCAGTTTTCCAAACAAAGCTGCATACAGATTGACGCTGCAAGAAAATGAAGAGGTTAAGAGGCAAGTCCAGGATTTTTTGGACAAAGGATTAGTCAGGGAAAGCTTGAGTCCATGTGTTGTTCCAAAAATACTCAGTCCGAAGAAAGACAGAGGCTGGAGGATGTGTACTGACTCGAGGGAGATTAACAAGATAACCATCAGGTACAGATTTCCATTGCCGAGGATGGATGATTTGATGGATTGCTTAAGTGGAGCAAAATATTTTTCAACGATTGATTTGAAAAGTGGTTATCATCAAATCCGCATGAGAGAAGGTGATGAATGGAAGACAACATTCAAAATAAACGAAGGGTTGTATGAATGGCTTGATATGTCAATTGGCTTAACAAATGCGCCTAGTACCTTCATGAGGTTGATGAACGAAGTCCTGAAGGAGTTCATCGGAAAATTTGTCATTGTGTATTTGGATGACATACTGGTTTACAGTAAAATAGTGGCAGAGCATCTGAAGCATTTGGCTACCGTGATGCAGAGGTTGCAGCAGGAGAAGTTGTTGATAAATATGAAGAAATCCTCGTTCATGAAGACAGAGCTCATTTACTTGGGATTTGTTATTTCAACAGATGAGTTGAGGATGGATCCAGATAAGGTGGAGGTAATCAAGAGTTGGCCATCACCGAAGAATATCTTTGAGGTGAGAAGTTTTCACAGATTGGCTAGTTTCTACCGGAAGTTCATCAGGAATTTCAGTGGAATTAGCACAGTAATGATGGATACGGTGAAGAAAAGTCACAAGTCTTTTCACTGGACTATAGAAGCTGAGAAAAGTTTTAATCTATTGAAGAGGAAGATTACAGAACAACCAGTTCTGGTGTTGCCGGATTTCCGAAAGACATTTCAGGTGAAATGTGATGCAAGCGGATTTGCAATAGGGGCAGTCTTGAGTCAGGAAGACAGGCCAATAACATATTTCAGCGAGAAGCTAAATGACGTGAAAGTGAAGTACTCCACTTATGATAAGGAGTTTTATGCTATCATCCAGGAACTAAAGAAATGGAGGCATTACTTGATCCCAAAAGAGTTTGTCTTATACAGTGACAATCATGCACTGCAGTTTGTGACTCAATAGGAGAAGTTGAATCCGAAACATGTTAAATGGGTTGAGTATATGCAGAATTTCACTTTTGTTATAAAACATATTTCTGGTACTTCTAACAAAGTGGATGATGCTTTGAGTAGTAAGTGTTTGTTGTTGCAAGAGTTCAAAGTCAAAACGTTGGGTTTTGATGATCTCAGGGACATGTACGTTTATGATCAAGATTTTAAGGAGGCGTACGAAGCAGCTGAGAATCCAATTCTTAGGGACATAAGTCAATGGATAGAATACATGATCCAGGAAGGATTGTTGTTTAGAGGTAATCAGTTGTGTATTCCGAAATGCTCCATGAGGGAGAACTTTCTAAAGGAGAAACACAGTGGAGGATGTTGAGATTTGGATACCTTGGAAAGTGGTCCCCATGTGCTTATGAGTCTCTAAGCACAAAGGGGGAAGACTATTACCCTTGTACTTT
>SNQJ01S0239893.1:0-13590 GCA_010110895.2 Picea sitchensis
ATTGTTACTATAATATCAATTTATAACTAAAATCTAGGTTAATAATAGTAATAGACATTGATTATTAATGACATTAAATAAATTTATGGTGAGAAATTTCTTACAAATCTATTATTCATAATGTAATCCTTTATCAACATAGCCTTTAATAGAAAATATAAGTAATAATAATAAAAATAAATTATGTTGTTATTCTACTTTATAATTGATTTCGATTGTTAAAACAATAAACTTAATACGTAGTAACTCACATATAATATTTTATTTTGTCGACTATAAAATATTGTCAACCTACTAATATAATAAAATATTGTACTCAATATAGACAATATTATTTACTATGTCTAGAATTAAAATTGTCATAATAGTAAGAAACACATTGGTATTATGGCATCAACTAGCTTCTATATAGGTCACTTAAAATTTGCGCCAACCTTCTACTAGTATACTAACTCAACATTAGTTAGTATATTAAATTATAATTAAATTGGTTAATAATAGTAGGAGACAATATTATTAATTTCATTAAATAAAACTAAACAACTTAGCTTTTAATACAAGTTATAAATAATAGTAATAGAAATAATGTAAGGAATACAAGTCTAAGAATTAGATTTGCTTTTGCAAGTTTATGTAAATTTGATTTTATATAGTTTATCATGATAAATTTATCAAAACATTGGTGAATATATACAAAAAGTAGTGAATATAAAAATTCTAGATCTATTGTTTTTTATTTAGATCCACTCTTTTACTTAACACACAAGTTAAGATGTAGCTAAATCAAGATCCACTACTGTGATCTAGATCCATTTAACTTTCAATAGAAAAATATAAATAATAATAATGGCAATACATTATAATGATACATGAGAGTTTATAATGATACCTTTATAACAAAAAAATGGTGAATATATACATTCAAAGTAATGGATTAAATGATTTTCTAATTCCTTTTTTGAAAAAACTCAATCTAGAAATAAAGTTCTAAGGTCCTAGATCCATGGAATATTTCCAAATTTAATGATATGTATTCTACCCAAAGAGGCATGGGACAATGCACTTACACCAAGGATCTATGGCTACACAAATCCTAAGAAACATATCAAAGAAAGAAGGAGAAAGAAGATATTGAGATCACTCCATCAAGATCACTAAAGGTAAGAATCTCCAAAAACTATTGAATGCATGATTTCTAAATGTGCTTGATTTTGGAGACATTTCAAATAAAGGAAAAGAATTATGTGTTGATGTTGGCAAAGGAAGATAGTGAAGATATTTCAAATGAAGGTGAGAACCCTCAATAACCCTTGATTTGTGTAGTAATTGATGATAGATTTTTTCTCTAGTGAATAGAAGATAGAAACATGAGTTTGTGTAAGGTTGATGGAAGAGTATTTATCTCCTTAGAAAAGGAGGCAGAATAAAATATATTAAAACTTCAAAGGAAGTTGAAGAGGGTTTTATATAGATATAGAAGTGATCATTTATTATATAGACTATAACTATCTTTAGGATAACACTAATAATTTTTCTTAGGAGGATTCTAAGGCACATATTGAGAGTTAAAAAGAATGATCAAAGGAGCAAAGGGGCAATAAGACTCAGATTAAAGGAAAGGAAGAGAAGAGATCCTTAAAGACTAAGAATGGAAAGAAGATATAAGATATAGCAAGATGATGAGATTATAGAAGTTTGAAACCATTGTCTCAGAATTGGAACAGAGAAGCCAAAAGAATAGAGGGAACTATTGAAGAATCAAAATAGATGAAAGGAGAGAGTCATGTTATAGAAGTTGGAAGCTGAAATTGTTGACATTATAAATAAGGTGGAAAAGTCAAACAGAAATTCTTGAATTAAAGACTAAAGAATGGAAAAGAAGATATGAATGTAGATGATGAGATTAGCAAAAGTTTTGAAACCATTGTCCATCTCAAGACCCAAATTGAAGAAGCCAAAAGAATAGAGGAACTATTGAAGAATCAAATAGATGAAAAGGAAGAGTCATGTTGTAAGTTAGAAGCTGAAATTGTTGACATTATAAATAAGGTGGAAAAGTCAAACAAATTCTTGAATAGCTCACAAATATTGGATGAAATCTTGGAAATTCAAAGATCATCATGTGATAAACCAGGTCTTGGATACAAAGGAGAATATACACATGGTGAAGAAAGCACCTCAAAGAAACATGAGGTAAGTCCATCAAAGAAGGAAGACAATGTTGCAAAAAAACCATCTACACAAGGCAAAGAAAATTCGAAAAAGAACAGAGGAAGAAATAAATCAAGAAGCTACTTTTGGGACACCAAAGTAAAGGTATGAAAGTATTTTTCATGGGAATTGTTATTCATGTAATGGATATGGTCACACATATTTTGAGTGTAGATCTTATGAAAGGAGATATAATGGAATATTTTATAACACCATGAGATGTTAGAGATGTGATCAAGTAGGACACATTGTTGTTCACTGTAGCACCATGAAATGCTACAGTTGTAGTGGATTTGGCTACAAATTCCAGGAGTTCTATAACACAAGAAGAAATTCCATGATGAGGACTTCACATAGCATGACTAGAAGAAGGAATGAAGTAAGAAAGGGAGACATATTTGAAAAGATGGATGCTCAAAGCTTAAGTTATGAGAAGTAGGAACCTCTATAAAAGTGGGTAAAGAAGACAAAATAGCCAAAACATGATGAAAGACTGGAGGGAAGGTCAAGTAAGTCATCTACTAAAGCATACACAGGTTACAATGGTATCAGTCATGTACATACACAAGTTGAACTTGTATAGGCCATGTACATACGCGAGTTGTTCTGCAGCAGGCTGCATATATGTTGTAAAGCCTTGGGGAAAAGGCAATGCACATGGATTGGAGTTTGATGTGATGGTATAACTCTGTGATGCAGGGTTTGAAATTGTTTATTACAAGATTCTGACACTGTTTTTTGTAGAATTTCATGGTTCGATGTTAGATCATGTAAGGTGATGATATAAAATAAATCTTGGGCGCATGGCACTAACCCATGAGTATGGATTGATGCTGACCTATTGGGGTACATGGATGGTACATATTTAATTTTCATTGATATATGTTATGATATATTATTGGAAGCATATGGTGCATGCAGTTTGCATGTGGTTGGGCTACATATTGAGGCATGTAGTTGGTAGTCATGTTGTACATCATTGGGGAGTCATAGCTTGTTGATTCATGGTTGATATACTTTCTTGGTGCAAGTGATGATGCATGTTGGTACACTCATGTTTGTCATATTGGTAGATGCACATGGTTGGCATATTGGTGGATGCACATGGTTGGAATATTGGTAGATGCACATGTTGGCATATTGATAGAGGCATATGGTTGACACATTCCATGGATGATATATTTTTTCACATGGTTGATGTACATAGGTGTTGTGAATTGTGGGCACATTTTTGGTACATGATGTACTTGGTTGATATATTATTCCTTATTTTTATTGTTGACATTCATGTTGCATGGTATGGAACAAGTTTGATGCATGAACAGGTCCAAGGATCGTCATATGGTAGCATATTGTTCATCTTGCAGATAAGATAGGGGGAGACATACCCTTAGGTGGAGTCATTCTTCTTCCCATAATTCTAGGAGGAGATATTTATCAGATGCATAGCTAGAAAAGAGCCCTATATTTGAAGAAAGAGCATAGAGGGATAATTCTAGGAGGAGATATGGTCACAGGGGGAGTCTGTTTGATGTATTTTCAACATTACATCAGAGTGATATCCCTTGTTCAAAAGGGGAGAGATTATTTAGAGGAAAATCAAAGGCACTCAAACAGGGGGAGTAGCCCCAGGAGGATAATGGCCCTTTGCCATTGATGTCAAAGGGGGAGAGATAATCACATTGATGTGATTGATGTCTATTGATGGGGAGAGATTGGTCTAGAAATATAGTCACATTGACTATTAATGTAGAGCATGCCTTATCTACATGTTGACATCAATAATTGGTAATTGGTGTTGACATCAATGTTGGTATTTCCATAAATGCCAAAGGGGGATATTGTTGGATCATGTTGTCATTGATGCCAATGGTTTGATTATTTGGGTGATTGTTGGATCATGTGTCATTGATGCAAATGATTTGATTGATTGATTCCATTGATTGATGTCAAGTAATTGATTGATTGATGATTGATGAACAATGTATGTGCATTGTCCTTGATGAGAATGATAGATGTAAAGTGACAAAGTCAAGGTGTATTATTTACATAATAAAGAGAAGTGACAAAATCAAGAACTGATAAAATAAGGTGACAAAATCAAGACGAAATATTTAAATGATAAAGTATTAGAGAACTTTCTATTTATGGAAAGTGGTTAACCCTAAAATAAGGAAAATAGGTTAAGTAAACTAGAAATGGGTTAAGTGACCTAGAGGATGAAAGTATAAATAAGATAGCAATGGTCTCTTGTAGATCATCATTTGTGTGTATCAATGGAGAGATTCTTGTGAATATATTTTGGAGTATTGATGGAGATATTCTTGTGAGAGCATATTATTGGTGTGGATATCTTGAGCATGATTGAAGATCAATTCTAAGGAAGAGAGTAAAAGGAGGATCTCATGGACGCATCAAAGTTTCGGCAATGTCGGAGATCTTGATGGCAAAATTCTCGGATTCATGGAAAACCCTATTTTCTGATGCATAAGTTGGCTATCTGTGTATAGGGTGCATATAAATTGAAGGTATATGTTGGATGGATGTGTATAGGGTGATTATGTATGCGATATGTATGTGTATAGGGAGCGTATAGTGGATAAAATCATGGAGATTTATGTTTGAGCTGGTGCCAAGTTGTTGGATGATGAGGCATGTTCCATATCTGCATTATATGGGCTCAGATCTATCACTGAGACAATGGTATGGTTACATTATTGTCTTTATGGATACTATAGTTTGATGTGTTGTGAATGCTTAGGGAATTCTTGGTATGGATTCTATGATGTTGTTCCGTTTGGTTGATTTGGTTGATGCAGTGATCAGTACTCTTGTGATTCAGTGGTGACATGATTTTTATGGTATACTAGTTGTTTATACATGATTGTGATAGCATTCATATTGATTTGTTGTGGAGAATGGGAAATTTATTGGAGAGATTGGATGTGTTGTGATTGGTTGGTGGTTAGATTGAACAATCAGAAACATAATAGAATGATATATTGATTGCAGAGAATATGAGTTGATCTTGAAGGTCAAACCCTAACAACTCAAAAGGTATACACAGGTTGTTGTATACACTGACCATGTGCATACGCGGGTTGTAGTGAGCCAGGGCGCGTACACATGCTGGCTTCACTACTGACAAGTCGCGTACATGTTGACAGATTGATATCTATTGAGGATTGTTTCCTCATCTCAGTTGGTGTTGAGGGTGTAAGATGAATCTTGCATTATAGATCTGGTGCTCTTGTAGAGTTGTACTCTATTCAGTTGTTGTTGATAAATCCCCGGATTATTGTCCATAATAAAAAGAAAAATTGTACATACATATTGTGTTCTTTGTGGTGATGACTTATTGATGATATGTGTTGCTAATATATGTTGTTGATATATGTTCACATCTAACTGGTTATAAATGAAAACAATGGGTAATGAATAAATGTTGAATGTTAACTAAGGAGTTTTATGTAAAGAGGGAAGATTTTTGAAAAAGATCCCCACACTCATTCACCCCCCCTCTAAGTGTGGTAAGTGTGTCCAACAGTTTACATAAGTGACATTACCATTTCTTGTCACCAAACTAGGGCAGTGGCCTTCAATATTCCCAACTAAAAGACAAGAGGTCTCATCAAGAGCCAAATTTCTCACCTCCGTAGAGTTTTCTGGATGACATTGTTGCTAACTAGTCACCAAGACAGAGACGTGACTTTTAGTTAGTCACCAAAATGTAATTTGAATAAAACCTAATCATTCCAGGAATAATACATAACATGTGCTTAAACTATTTGATGGGATCAAATCATTCAGATAGGTTTAAAATGAAACCATGCCAAGGCTATGGACGTCTGTTGGAAGCAGTGGATCTACTTGTGGTATTGAAGTCCTTTCTCAAACTATCATGATCCATTGCTGAAATAATTATTCATATTTCAATTCTTCGCAAGATACTTTCCTCTAGTACATGAAATATGGTAACATCTATCTATATATGTCTAGAAAATTGATATCAATACTATACAGATCAAATAAGTGCTTTTGACTATCTGACCTTTTGTTATCTCTTATCTTAATTTCCCATGGTGATATGTTTTGAATAAATACAAGATAATTGCTTGTCCCAGTAAGTCTCCATTTGTTGGCTTCCCCAACCAACACCCTATCATTTTACCTTGAAAATATAGGGCTAGCCATAAAAATTCTCACTTTATGGTACTATTTTCTCCATTGGATAGATAGACTCTTGGTAAATTTATTCCTTAATGATTTTGGTTAGTTTTATGTAATCATTTGTCTTTACAATTTTTAGTATGTTTGATTTTCTCCATCGTTCTATTTAGTTTGAATATGTTTTGTTGATGTAATGATTTTKTTTTCTCCTTAATTTCATGACTGAAAAGCATGAGATTAAGGATTMTCTCRTGGAAATTTCTTGGTGAATTATTTACCATCATACCTCCCTCACTTTGATCGGAGATTATTTATCACACTTCCTAGTCATATGTGCAAGAGGAAACTATTAGGTTTATGAKTTATTGAAGGATGGATAACTTCACATAATATATGACAAACTCTATATTCCTTGATTCAAAGTTCATTTTACAAGGAAGTGTGTTAAACTAATAAATGACCCTTTTTAATACTTAATACAAGTGAAGGTTAGGAAAAATATTTTTCTTGGCATGGTTTATTAAGGAGTCACCAATAAACCTCCATTTAAACTATGTGATTAGGTTTTGTTAAGGCTTTTTCCCATGCTCAGATATTTGTATGATCATATTTGTCATTTGGATAACTCAACCCCTGTACTTCTCCATTCCCTTGGGTTATTTCCCTTTCCCTCATCCCAATATTTTGAACAACTATGAAATCATTTCCATAACCATACCATCGTCCATGATTTGGGATCAGGGGTTCGTGTCGGATTCTAAAGAGTACATGGGTCATTTAATATTAAACTCTCTTGCCTATATCGTTCCAGGTCATCTTGGGTTCTTCCAATGTTTAGTTATCACTTTTGGGATCATGTATGACATTTTCGCTTTGCCCAGTTCTTATGGGTTCATTTTACTATGTATGAAATATGCTTTCTTTCACAAAGACATTATGTTCTCTATTAAGTTTTTCCTAGTTATTAACCTTTCCACAGATATTATGACTCATGTCGTGAGGGTATAACTGAATGGACTGCAAGCATTTCTCACCTTCGATGATGCAATTGATATTCTCTCCCAAGTGGGGTGGCTAGGGTTTATACAGTTATTTAGAGGGTTCAATATTGAAGTATCCAAAGATTTCGTGAGGGATTTCGATGGCGCTAGGGTTAATATTGGTGATGTCCTGTTTCAAGTGGATGAGGAATTCATTACTTAGGATACAAGTCTCCCACAGTCAGAGGAGAAATGGTTCAAGAATATGAAGGTCAAAGACATCCCCTGGCAAGATTTCTTGGCATCTAAGAATTCTCGATACCACATCAAATGTATTCCATTTGACTTTTTTGTTGAACATGGAACATTATCATCATGGTTATTAAACAATTTTTAACAAGCGAGGGGCGTTATGGCCTTAAATTCGTTTTTCACATTCGATTACTCATGGTTTTTCGAGGGTTTCACTTGAGCATACCTTTCTACCTAGATAAGAGCCTTCGTAAAAATTCTAAGTTCTATCAACAAGATATTCCAAACCCTTAGTCTATCCTTTTCCACCATGGCCTAATTTTCAATCTAGTTGAACATCACCTCACCAGCATAAGGGATAATTGTGAAAGTTTCTTGGAAAGAAATCAATTTTTCCCTCAGCCTGCAAACCCTATCCCCAAATTATCTAGGGTCATAGGAGAATCCAAATCTCCTCCAGCTACCTCTTAATAAATAAAACTTGAGGTCCAACTCAATGTTGATACCCCTATTTCTTTGGATGATAAATTGGACCCTGCTCCTGTCCCTCAGATTACATGAAGCAGAGCTAGGGAAGGGTTGGAATGTAACTAGTTGTTGGAATATGTACTTAAACAATTGAAGGATAAACCTTTATACCATTTCAATATAGGTACATATGGTGTGTGTTTGAATGATGACCTTAATCCGGAGAATCAGGGCAATAAATTATGTGTTAACATTGGGGTTTATTTCAATAATAAAAAGGCATGGCACTTATTGTCTAGAATGGTTAGGAACATGTTCAAACAAAGAGAAAATCCAATGGGAACGATAACTATTGAGGACCATGATTCCTCCTATGAAGACACAAATGGAAAAAGTGAAGAAGAAGATCATAATTAGTATGATTTTTTTTATAATTTACCTCCCTTTCTTCATGGTTCTGAAGACTTCCCAGGTATTTGTGTTGATCTAACAAGAAATGTTGCCCCAAAACAACCCTTGGACAAAGATCGAAATCACTCAATACCTAATCTAGAATCTAATAGTTTTCATGACTATCAAGATTGGGCCCAAAGGTATTATGCATATCTTCCTTACCTACATATGCGACTCGATTAGATGTTGATACAAAATAGAGAATTAAAAAGGGTAAATCAACAATTAAAAAATGAAATGGAATATAACATGCTTCGGGCCAATAAGAGGCCAAAAACATTCTCTAGATACTATAATAAGAAAATCCTATAATGTCAATGTTATTGTTGGATATGAATTTCATGCATCTTCGATTTCAAATGTGTAATTTATGGTAATAAAATTTGTTTTTTTTTAGTTTTTCCTCAATTCATTTTAAATTTGTTTTGATTTTGTGATGTTTTTAGACCAGCTACAGAATCATAGATTTGGTAGGTAGTCTTAATTAAGTATGGTAAAGATTGTTAATTAATCATATCTCTTGTTCCGAGTCTCTAAATGATGAAGGGATATCATCAACGCTTTTATCATGGGTCATTAGAGATCATGGAAGATTTATTTTGTTTTAATTATCAATAGAACTAGTTTCAAAAAAACAAGTGATAGTTTCTTGTTATGATTACAACAGACTTTTGTATAAGTTGTTGGAGGGACTTAGAACTTTTCTATTGTAAGCACAACTTTACTATTTTTGAAGGATTTGTCCTTATCATGTCGATATGAGGGGAAATCCACATTTTGTTTAAATACTCGTGAATTTTGGAGTCAAGGACATGTTTTGATTTTGGGATAATGGACTGGTCCTAATATTGAAGAAATATATGAAACTATGCTTTGCTTAATGGATTTTTCCTATGAGTAATGTTGCTTTTTCTTAAATATATTATTTGTTTTATGTTCTTAGCACTAATGAGTTATTTGTAAAATCTTGGATTTTTATTGCATTTATGAATGTATTATTATTGCTTGGATATATGTTCAAAACATCCTTTTTATTTTATTCAGACTATTATCTCAATTAATTATGGTCTTTATGAGTGTGTTATTTTAATACAAGTATCAAAATGTATCAAATTTATTTGTATGTTATGCACTTTATATGATCTCTTTGTCCATTGAGAGTATCTTGTTAATGAACAAATGATTATCCACCCTCATAAGGATCAAATTAATTAAGTTGTCCTTTTTGTAACTCAAATACTATTTCAATATCTGTTGAAGTGATTTTATTTAGGTGTTGTTATAGTACTCTACACATGTTTTCCATAAGTTTCTCTTGATAGATTAGTTGCTAGAGTAATCTTTACATAGGGAGGCACAATCAAAAGATTCCTTCTTCATCACTCTCCAATAAATAGATTAGTATTTTTTATTTTTTTTAGTTATTTTTCTTTTATTTCTTTCATGAATGTAAATCATCATTTATAATTTTATATGATTTTCTCATGTAAACTTAAGATTGTTATTAATTATATTCATTCCCTTTTAATTTGAATTTCGGAGATATTTGTAGAACAATATTTTTTTTCTTAAATCATAATTTTTCTTGAGATTTGGTTTTCTCTGTCAATCCTAGTTTTGCAAGGTTTCCTGTAAATCTTGTACCTGTTTTTTCTATATATTTTGTATATAAATTTTTTGAGAAATAAATGTACATAGTAGGAATTTGTTAATCAATAGTTAATTATGTTTCTTTCGTAGCTTATAGTAGATCCCCTTATCGGTCAACAAAGTTGTTAAACCCGTCAGGAGGAGTTACCTCAAACGACTTAGGTTATTTAGACAACCTTGGACCAAACTCTCCCTTCTAGTTGATGAGTGTTCACATATGGTCGTCCACAAATGGCACTATAAGGAGGGACTTTTATATATTAATGGCACGTGGAGGCCGAAAAACAACTTCGAACAATCGCTCTCCATTTAGAACTTGTAGTCTCTCAGACTCCACTGTTGTATCTAACACAACTAATACATTTGAAACTAATCTTTTTATTCCACCCAATCAACATTTTCCATCCACTCATGTCGGACCTACAAAACCGCCTTCACAAAGACCATATCTATAGGAGATACTCCGAAGATCCCACCAATCATTATTAAGAACTCACAATATTTTGGCAATGATCAGGGAACTTGGTGATCAATTATACCTACCTCTTGATTTTCCTGATCAACAAGAAAAACCTCCTATA
Source organism: Picea sitchensis (assembly GCA_010110895.2). Lineage (NCBI taxonomy): Eukaryota > Viridiplantae > Streptophyta > Pinopsida > Pinales > Pinaceae > Picea > Picea sitchensis. The sequence goes on from SNQJ01S0239893.1 coordinate 10,766, forward strand.
ACTGGTACACCCAACTATAGGTTGCATGGCATCTTGACTAATCAACCTGAAACCGATATTGTAGCTGGAATTATTAATCCCTTCTATCAAGATCAGCTGGAAATAGGAGTATCACAATCACCCAATGCTAAAAATTGTATTCTAGGTGTCAGGGGATCCAGTCTGCCTCCTACACCACTCGACCCATCTCCATCTCTGCCAGGTGGAGAATCCTCTGATGAATAAAGTTCATCTTCTAAATATTCTTCAACTTCAAATAATTCACAAACTTCATCCCACATGGCTAACCAAAATAACCATGCTAGGCCTTGGCTTGACCAAGATATTGTTCTGATACCAGGACCACAACATCCTTTAGCTAAAGATCCTAAAATGTGGTTACCAAAGTTTGCCCTAATTACAAACAGTTAGCTGAATATCACATAAAGAAATTTATGTTGGTTGTTAGGCTTAGAAATGTAAAACATTAAGATGTCGTTTGCAGTATTTTTCCTTACACCTTCGAGGGAAATTCATCCACATGGTACTTCATGCAACATCCTCGAACGATAGTTTCTTGGGATAGATTCGAAACCATTTTTTTAGAAACGATTGGAGATGAAAAATCCCTTGAATTTTTAGTTATGGAGCTATCTAGTATGAACATGAATCAAAATAAAAATTCAAATACTTTAACCAGAGGTTTCTCACACTTAAAAATAATATTCCCATGGAATCTATGCGTGGAGAAAATTTAATCGTTTCTTATTACACTAAAGATTTACATCACACTACAACAATGTGGGTTAAAAGGTATAAAAATAACACTCTTTTAGAGGCTTTTGAAGAAGCCATTCTCGTTGAAAAGAATATTATTAGATTGAAAGATAATATAAATACTGAAACTGAACAAATGTCTTCTTCTAAGAAGAATATTGATATTCTTATTAAACCACTTCAACTAAGAAAGACCGTGAACTCATAGATATGGAAAGCTTGCAAAAATCATTTCAAAAGTTATCCAAACAGGTTGTTGACCTAAAAAGAGTTATAGAGGAAGGATCCTTAAGTAAATGAATTTATCGAACAGCTTATAGAATACCCCTTCATAATCCTCCCAATAACTAAGCCCTTCTTGCAGAAGGTTTGGTCTTAGAAGGATTACAAAATGTTATACAAGCCTTACTGGCTAGAGATGATAATACTTCGGATGTTACAACTGAACAATAGAATGAAGCAGAAAATGAGGGGAAAGAAGCACCTGATGAAGAAGATTCATCCCCCCCGATGTATAAGACATTTTCAAATAGCATCTTCCAAGAAAACTATGAAACCGTGCATGATAATCAACATCCTTATAGTACACGTAGTAAAAATCAGCCGAACGATCAAAATAAATTTCATCTGATACAAAACAAATGCATCTAAAAAAAAGAAATAGGCTAAAACACCAAACAATTTTTTTGTCCCTGATTTATCTCTATCTATGAGATGCTTACGTTCCCTTACATCTAACAAAAAATGTTGCAGAGTGTTGAGTCTCCATTTTTACACCTCTATTACCCTATATTATCCTCTATCTAGGTCAATTTTACCTCTGACATGTGCATATGTTGTCTATTTCCTCCACAAACCTACCGTGTGACCGTGTCCATATGAATAAAGAGGTAACCTATGTTAAAACATGATTTGTTTGATTTCTTGATTAAACTGGGATTAAATAGTTGATTATTATGCTCCTAATTACTTTGACTATTATTAAGCAAATTCATGACAAGGCATCACTTCATCCGATACTACTTCTGATCTAGTACCGCAACAACCAATTGATTTATTCCAGTACTCCTCTTGATATGGTACTTTGCCTAATCCGACACTCTGCTTGATCTAGTACTCCACTTGATCCGATACTCCGCTTGATCTGGTACTCTTCCTGGTCTGGTACTCCACCTAATCTGGTACTCTACATTGATCCGGTACCAACTATGTGCCTATTCTAGTACCATTGTTGCGTTGGTCCAGTACCCAGATCTATTACTGTGTTATTCTGGTATTAAACCCCTGTCTACAAGATTAACATTTTGAACAAGTATGTTGGTGGAGGTTTCAAGAAATTAGTTGGATAGAAGTATCCTTGGATCATTTGGAGATCACGATAGACTTCATCACTCATGCACTTCATGTCATTGGGATGAATTCCATTCCTTGAGATACGATATGATTCACCAATTGTAATATTTTGTAAACAGTTGATAATTATCCTCATTCCTTGATTATAACGGCTAACCTTCTTTAAAAGGGATCTTGTGTAGATGATATGTAGTAAGTAGAGAATGATACACATTGTTATGCTGGGAAATGAAATGTTGAATTATTGATTCACTTGATCAATTGAAGGAATACGAATGTTATTTTGTGAAATTCATGGGTACGAGTAAAGTGTTTTAGTCTGTAATTTATTTAGAGGTACCTTGTTGGTTCGGCAAGGGCCCACCACCCCAACCAAGGTAAGCCTCCTTATATATGTCTTTGTGTGTCATAAACTAATTGTGTGAGTGTGCAAATATAATAGTTGTGTGTTGCAAATTATTCTAAGTGCATAAACTTTTCTAAGTACAATACAAATTTCTAAATAGATTTAATTTTGGATTAGTGTGAATGAACAATTATACATTGAGCAAAGTAGATAATTCCATTTTCATTTTTGTAGATTGATATTTAGTTAACAAAATCTAGATAGATGTTTGTGATTGTTAAATAAGTAATTGTTATTGTTTTGAATTTATGATTGTATATTTCTTAGTAGGTACAGGAACAATAAGACTTCATCTCTCACCTTCATGCTC
>SNQJ01S0239894.1:0-13578 GCA_010110895.2 Picea sitchensis
CCTCTGACTGACCTGTATGTGTGGGGTCAACTGCATGTACGTCCTGTACCTCCTCCTGGATCTGTGGGTCTACCTGTCCATGGTGTGCATCCCTCACACTAGGCTCATCCATCATACCTGATGTGCCACTGATCTCCTCATCTGATGTGGCTATCATGGGTGTCTGAATAGGTGTCAGATGTGTCACAACCCCCATAGGAAGCTCATCATCTCTACGTGCTAACATGTGTGACTCCTCACTAGTGTCACCACTCTGCTGAGGTGTAAGGTCATCAATGGTATGTGACGTGTCTGCTGAGACACTGGGGCTATCGTCCTGTCCATCCAGCTTCCTATCCACTACACAAGGATCATCATCCTCCTCAAGCGTGCAAGCATCACTAGCCTCTATGCAAGAGTCATCCTCACTATCCTCTGAGGTAGAGTCACTATCACTAGCCTCTGTGCTAGAGTCACTGTCATCATCTGACTGCTCTGAATCCTCATCATCACTATCCTCTCGTACCTCAACAATATGCTTCTTACCCTTACCCCTACACCTATGATCGGGTCCCCAAGGAACCTTGCAACTGTAGCAATGTTGCGTGCTCCTAATGGGTGTGGGGTTTCTCTATTTTTCCCTCCTAATGGGTGTGTGGTTCAACCCAAGGGCTGCTTTAATTTCTTCCCTTGCCTTGAGCCAACCTGCAATCTTCTTTTTGTTCCAACTAGGATTTTTATAGGATAGGAACCATTGGAATGTTATGAGCCCTTTGAAATTATTGATGGTTTTATATTCACTTTCACACTCCTCAATCCTCATAAGAATATCCATCTTGTTGTAACTTTGCTAATCCCCAATGGTTGGCAGGAATCTAAGCTTCGATACCATGTGATCCCAAACCATTATGCAAAGATCATCACTATTTTGGTCTTTAAAACTTTTAAGGTAGAATTATTTACATTAATTGCTGTGATCTACCTTTTAGATGTGTTTATATGTGTGTATGCAACCAATGAGAAAGAGATAACCATGGAACATACCTCAACCATATGCAATAAGATAGAAACCAATCGAAACATCTCAATTCTTCTTTATTCATAAAATGAAACACATACAATGAATCTTAGATGCGGAATGCTATTGAGATGGCCAAGATGATGAAACGATAGATAGGAAATTTTGCTACAAAATGCTCATTGTACAAAAGATGCTCCCAAAGGATGAATGAAATGAAGATCAATACAAAGCGGATAAGATGTGAAGCTCTCAATGATGCCAGCTCCAATAGAGAATTTGAAACCCTCAATGCTTCGACCCACACTTGCCAAAGTGTCCAATCACCCAAGAAATATGCCAAGCCCGATAGATGGGGTGATGGTAAGAACAACCAAAATGCCTGAATCTCCAAGATCCCAATCAATCTCTGTAGATCTGAAACCCCACTCAATGGGTACCTTGGATGGTAAACCCTAAGATAATTGACCTCTTAAAGTGTCCAATCACTAATAAATATGCCAAGCGATAGATCGGTGATGGTAAGAACAACCAGTTGTGAGATCTCAAGATCCCTCAGTCTACGTAGATCTGAAATCCCCAGATAGTGCAGCTCCCTTTGGACTGAAACCCTAGATAATTTGGCCCCTCTGAAGGGAGGCCTCCAAATGCTCTGAAACTCTCGAGGAATATAGATCGAGACACTACAAATCACTAGGTAAAGTCCGGTCGGATCACAGTGTAACCCTTCCAAATGGACTAGATTTGGATCTCAAAATGCCCTCCTTCTCTTCAATTCGTCCCATTGCTTAAGAAATAATCTGAGCCATGAAACTATCTCAGGAAGCATTAGATCTGATGTCCAAGGACCTGCGATGAAAACCCAAGTGATATAATCTTCAACGGCCCTACCAATCTCCTATAGTGAATTTCTCTCCAAAGATGGTGCGTCCCCTTTGTTGGAAACCCCTAATGGTGTGCCCCTCTTCCTTCTTGTGTTTTTTGGCTGGTGTAGAACCCTCCTGCGTTGAGTAGATATGGAACTAGAATAGTGTGTGGGAGGGTATTTCATCTCTGAGACCAAGCTTGGGACAAGAGATGTGGAATATTTCCTGCTTGAAGCGTCCTCTAGGGTTTGTTGTGTCAAAACCCTCAAAACCCATTATTGGGCTCACTAGCTAGAAGCCAAAATCAAAATAAAGTTATACATGAATATGAATGAGAAGGGGCCTTGCCTTTTCCTTTGCTCGTTTTGGCCTTGTCCCTCAAAGTGACTTTCATTTTATTAATATTTAATTAATTAGGCTAAATCCACTTTAAATTGATTAATTAACCTTTTACCTTTGAAAGCTCCTTATCTCTCTGCTTGGCTTCCACGGCCACTGGAAGTCACTTCTAGCCATGTCATCCTGTGGTGTTGCTCCTCCCAATTCCAATGAGCTATTACAGAGGTTCCTCAAATGTGTGCCCAAAATGACCTCTTAGGTGAATTCCATTGACTTATAGCTCAAAATAGTCAAAATCATGGAAATCGTCCAGAAATGCAACAAAATAAAACCATCACATTCTTGAATGGCTCACCAATGATGGAATATGATCATCAATGCAAATTTGGACCCCACAATGCCTCCCAAACACCCCACAGCCTTTCGCTCTAGCACCCATCGGCCTAAGTGTCATGAAGTCTCCCATGCAGTGTGTCCCAAGGGTGGGGACATTACATCCAAACTTTGGAAACAAGAGTTTAAAGAAAGAAATCACAATACACAACTCCTAAAAGTCTAGGCCATAGCTGATACATCTATCTTAGTTTAAACTCTTGCTTCTCACTTTTCAGTTGCATGTGTATATACCTTCAATGTAAAAACTTGAATTTTGACACATGCATGTGTATATACCTTCAATGTAAAAACTTGAATTTCGACACAAAATATCTACACTTTAGGTTTTAAAGCCATAAAATATCAAAATCCCAATGTTTGTATCTTCCAAGAAGCCTTGAACTATGCTCAATTTAAATTTTTAATATTTGAAGCTTACCAACACTGTTGGGCCGCAAAAATGTCATCTTTTTATATCCTCTTTCCATGATATTGAATCCCTTTTCGCTTACCTATGACCTTGCGTTAGTTTGTTTTAATGATTGTGTGGGGGATTTAGACCCAAAGTGTTTTCCATTGCATTTCCTTAGTATTTCATGTGAATTATGATTAAATATTAGAGAAATAACATATTTTGCATTTATCTTTGAAAAAGGGGTTAGCTTGTTGATTATTTCAAGACCAATTGTCACTTGTTGCTATTAATGGAAAAGAAAATCTATGAAGTGGGTACTTGATATTTTCTATATGAGACATCATCAAGTCAACATAGGTCTATCCTCAAAATATCTCAATAACCCAAAGTGTACATTTTGAGAAATTGACATTTTATTATTTGATGCTACTTTGTGACTACCACTACTCTGCATTTGTTGATACTATGCACACGATTGTGTAAATCCACAGGAGAGTTGTGTGGATCCATGGAAAACAATTCACAACCACCAAGATATGACATGGATTTGTATCTTCATCAACCATATTGGATATGGAAATAATCTTAGGATTCTTAGACAAGATTAGTTTGAGTAGTTAGCAATAATCTTGAAATTCTTGGACAAGATTAGTTTGAGTTGTTAGAAAGGATATTGGAATTATGTATGAGTTTTTATTTATTAGCAAATTGTGGAAACCTGATCAGGGGATCAAATTTTGCTCAAAAAATCAAATTGCTCGAAATCGCTTCAAACCGGACGAGAGTGTAGGCCTCGTCGTTGCAAACCCAACACAACTCGTTTCGTCTCAAACGGACGTCGGGAGCGAGAGATATTGCAATTTGTTCGGAATGGAAAACAAGCAAAAAAGGGATGCTGACTTTACAGTCCGTACTGGCTGACGTGGCAGGGCCATACGATCGTACGATGATGTGACATGTGGTGATGTGGTAGTTGCTGATTGGCAGGTGTGGTCAAATGATTGTTTGACACGTGTCCTTTGGTGGCAAATGGTATGTTGACACGTGGCCCAATCCATGGTGCCACGTGTCACTTATTATATGGTTAAAACTTTGTCATTGGCAGGAGTCGACCTCGTGACCTCCGAGTAGGGGAACGACTTGGAAAGTGGCTGCCAACTAGCGCGCCACCGTGTGTTGCTTGTTATGTAAGTGGTGTATATTGTATTTAAAATTGCATATGGGTAAGGTTTGGGCCACGGTCGGGCCGGGGCTTAGCCCCAGCCCTTGGTCGCGCGCCATATACCATATAATCGACGCTTGTATATATGGAATGCGTGCGGTTTTTAAATGTGGTTTGAAATGGTTAAAGTTTTATCCCATGGCTATATGCCTACATTACATATGACCATAACTAAGTGCACGGGGAGTTGGAACGGTTCAACCGTTTAGCCTTTTTGCCAACCCGCGCGGTCACATGACTCTCACATGCCCAGGTGCTAGGCGGTTGGGGGCTGGCGCGCCCATAACCATCCTACAGTTTGCACCATTGGCGCGGTTGCACCCGGTGCTGGGTTTTTACGCTATATATTGTGTGTGTGCTAGGTTCATGACACAAGGGTGTGTTTTGTAGATGCAGAGACAACAAGCTTGAAGAGGGGACTTCCAGGAGGCCTAACTTCTTCGTTTTTCGACCGATTGAGGTGCCAAAAAAGCCCAGCTAGGGGTTTTTGGACGCTCTGAAGCCATTGGAGCAGTCAGTTGGTCAGTTTGAACATTGTAAGGCATGTTTTTGAGCACTTTGAGAAATTAATAATAATGATCCATTGGAAGCTGGACCAGGAGATGTAGCCCAAGAGAGGGGTGAACTCCTTTATCAATTCCTGTGTTTATGTGCTTATGTTCATTGATTATGCTGCTGTCTATGTGTATTTTGCATGAGTAATCCTTTAATTTATGTGTGCAAAGTTGATCTATTTTCTTTTAACACATAACATTTACTTGCAATAATTTCAAGATTTCAAGTCTTCTTCATTTTTAGATCAAAACCACATGAGAAACTTGTGGATCTACATTTATTATTTTTTATTTTAGTTCAAGCAAATTTATGTATAAAAGAGAGTTATTTCTTCATTATGGGGGGACTCTTGGAGCACAAGTCCAATCTAAGATGGAATAAATTATATTTTGCGAGTTCTTATTTTAATTTAGATGGTAATACCATATTCATTTGTTAATTACAGACATCCTGTAATGATCTTATGTACATGCGTACATCATTGCGTTAATGCATCAGATCCCATTAGAACTTTGCAGTTAAGCGTGCTCGAGCTATAGTAGTACTAGGATGGGTGACCGCCCAGGAAGTCCTAGTGTTTTATATGCATCACCCATCCCAGTACTACTCTAGCCCGAGCATGCTTAACTGCGGAGTTCTAATGGCATGTAAAACACTAGGACTTTCTGGGAGGTCACCCATCTCAATACTACTCTAGCCCGAGTGCACTTAACAATGGATTTCTAATTGGATCCGGTGCATTAATTCTATGATGTAGGCATGCACATAAGATCATTACATGATTTCTATAATTAACAAATGAATATGGTATTACATTCCATTCCCCATCAAAATGGTGAATATCACGATTTATCAAAACCATAGGCTTGAAATGTTGATTCAGTTGAAAAGGTGGTTGGCCACTGAGATCCACATGGATCAATAGCAACACTTTGTTCCGGGGAGGTAGGGCCCACTCCGTAGAACACATGTTTTCTTAGTCAGCGTAGGTAGTTATTTAGCTACAATAATTTGATAGTTAGTTGTTAATCTAACTTTTAATTACAAGTGTGATAATTCATCACTGATATATTCAATTATTTGTTGTCATCTCATTATTGATTATTGTTTTGATTTAGTTACAATAGATAGCCTTAATTTTTTGTTATTTTTTTCTCTTAGATATTTACTAAATTTTCACATTAAATGGACCTATGTTGGAATGGAACTTACAACTTGCATATATTTTTCACAATAACTTGTAAACAGATTCAATCCCTGGTTGATAATTTAATGTCTAGTGAAATGATTTCTTTTTCTTTTGAAAACCAAATAATTGACCCAACAGTTTTGGTGCAGTTGTCGGGGAAGTTATTAAAGGTGTAATAGTATGTTTGGAATTGGTTTTTATATTATTGGGGGCACCTTCAGAATACCATTGATTCATACTTCTGATAACCTCAGCCTGTGTGTTTCTTTTCCATCCTATGTTTTTTCCTAGAAGTAGATTGTTGGGGGTGCCTTCAGAAGACAGTTTATTCATACTTGTGATAACCTTAGCCAATGTGTTTCTTTTCCAGCATGCTTGTTTTTATAGAAGTATAATGATAGGGGTTTCTTTTGAAGAAAATTGATTCATACTTATGATAACCTCAATGTGTGTGTTTCTTTTCCAACCTGTCTATTTTCCTAGAAGTAGATTGTTGGGGGTGACTTTGGAAGACAATTGATTCATACTTCCGATAAATTCATCCCATGTGTTTGTTTTCCATCCTATGTCTTTTCCTGGAAGTATATTGTTGGGTACTCCTTTGGAAGACATTTGATTCATACTTTTAATAACCTCAACCTATGCGTTACTTTTCCAAAATGTGTGTTTTCCTAGAAGTAAATTGTTGGGGGCGCATTTAGAATATAGTTGATTCATACTTCCGATAACCTCATCCTGTGTGTTTCATTTCCATCCCGTGTGTTTTCCTAGAAGTAGATTGTTGGGGGTACCTTTAGAAGACAATTGATTCATACTTTCGATAACCCCATCATTTTCACCTTTATTTCATTACAAAAATAAAATAAACAAGATGAGAGGTAAGAAACTACACACTTTTGTTGAGAACACACTTATATTGAGAGAGGGGGTGAATCATTATAAGAAATTTTTTAAAATTTTCAAACATTCATCAACCATAAGAAAACATTCACATATGAGATCTATTAACTACAAAACATGGAACACAAGATTTATGCGAAAACCCTTTCAGGAGAAAACCACAAAATTTCTCTTTATAATTCTTTGTAGGCACAAACCTACTAGAGACATCAATCCCCACCGCTAAGCACCAACTTAGCAAGAGACACCAATATCTTTGTGTGAGATGCATCAACCTACACCAAGCTTACTTGTTTGAAACTGATCTTAAGACCTTTCAAAAACCCTAACTTCCACAATGCATATGTCAAAAAGTGAAACGAACCAACATCTGGAATTTCTACCACATGTACATTAATATCTCTCCCGTGTCTTTGCAAAATTTCAAGTTCTGTAACATCCCAAAAAACAAGTTATAGAAAAAGTGTCAAGATGACCTATTTGCAATTGATTTCAAGAGAATTCAGGAACCCTAACTTCCATAGGGAATATCTATGAGATTATAAGGAACCAACATCTGAAATTTGTATCACATTTACACCAATATCTCTCTTTATCTATGCAAATTTTCAAGGTCTGAAACATTCCAGAAAATAAGTTATAGTGAAAGTTCCAGGATTACTTGTTTGAAACTGATTTCAGTAGAATTTAGGAACCATAAATTCGATAGGGAATATATCTGAACATATAAATAACCAACATATGAAAATGGTACCACATGTACACCATGATCTCTCCTCCATCCATTCCAAATTTCAAGGTCTGAAACGTCCTAGAAAAAAATGTATCATGAAAATGTCAAGATGACCTGAAACTAATTTTGCAATTCAAACTTTGCTAATCCATTTTTCACACATACACTTTCTCTCAATGCTTTCTCTTTTTATACTTTTTCATAACCCTTCATGAAGGGAAATGTCCCTTAATTAAATAATCAATTCCTAATACCATATGAAAATACCCCAACCCCATGGGTTTGAAACCACATTTCACTTTTAACTTTTTCACATGCACCCCTTTCTTAATAAACTTGTAGACCTATATATATAAATAAATCTCGGAAATGTTGTGTGTATTGTAATGCCATAATATTACATCAATGCAATCATTAATCCTTTGACATCAATGACAATAATTCCAATTTTTTTTCCATAGGAAACTATGGTGAACTTCTATTCCCCCCATTCCAATGTATGTGGGATTGTATGAATAAAGGAAGAAACCACAAAGAACTCGGTGCAGTAAGAGCCATTCATGGTACTAATCTCTATTTTGCAAGAATCTGGAAGGAGAAAGAAACTCTTGGGAAGGATGTATGTTAGTTGTCATTTCAAGATCACAAGTGTGTTTCTATTGGTGTGTTTCTACTCATGTTATCGCTACTCCATCATAAATGAGTGAGGTTGACTGTACACGATTGTGAATGAGGATTCCACTAGAGAAAGAATAAAGGGATGTTGAAGCCTCCAAGATTGAACCTGGATTGATTAATTATCCAGGTCATACCATAGAATCTAGGCATTTTATGCTTGAAGTTTTTGGTACATTGATGTATTGCATTGGAAATTATATACCTACAAAAATACACACTTATCTAGATCCTCATTTAAGAGAAATAGGTTGATTATCGGGATCTTATGGCATGGTGGCTTGATGAGTCTACAAAAAAAACAAATAGGACAATCTTGTTTTGAGAGAACATATGGGAATATTTATAAAACCTATTTCTATCCAAAATATCCCTAGAAATATAGTTTCTAACTCAATTTGAATCTCTCAATTTGGATATTAAACGAAAAAGATATGGTCAAAACACTTACTAAATGTCAAGCAAACAATTCCAGAATAGAGTTGGGATAGTCATTATTTGATAGATCACATGGAAATATTTTTAAAACCTGTTTCCATCTAAATTAACCCTTGAAATATACTTTCTGAACCAATTTTAATCACTTCAATTTGGATAACAAACAAAAAATATATGACCAAAACACTGACTAGATGTAGAGTACGTAGCTCAAGAATAGAGTTAGGACAATCACGTTTTGGATGTCTAAATGGATATATCTTTCAAACCTGTTTATATGGTTTATTATCCTATGAATCTAGTTTACAAAATAATTTTAATCCCTCCATTTTAATATCATATGAGAAATTTATGCTCTAAATACTAACTTCCTATCCTAAATCTACACTCATGAAACTTTCTTTTCTAGTTTGTTCATTAGCACATTTGACCCACAAATTATTCTTGTATTCAAAACATATTTCTATTAGAGATACATATATGGATCCAAATTATTATACAAGTGCAATCATGTCAATCCATTACCAAACAAAATTTTTATATCCAAAATTGTGACTGCTGGTCTAGGATGGAAATAAACAAAAAAACATGTCATGCAAGTTGTTCCTCGGCATGTTTGGCATATCATTTCATAGACTTTTCAAAACTTGTTTATATTGGAGATATATCCATGAATATAATTTAAATTGGATTTTTAATCTCTCCAATCAGACATGAAATGAATATTTTATCAACAAAATATCGCCAACTAGTTTAGGCTGGCCAACACTCCTCAATAGGTAAAAAATGAATTTTGATTTGTTATCTTTCATTGGATCTGTTTCATATGTACTATTTGTAAAAAACATTGTGTATTTTTTAGAAGAATAAAGTATTTACACCTCCCTTCTTCCCTGATCTCACATTTCATTATAGACAAGTATTATTTTTTGCAGGCCACCGAAGGATCAATAAGGTCAATTCATGAACATGTGATTTTTGTAGTGTCCCCACTATAATCCTCAATTTAATTAATGCATAATGTAGATATAATGTATGATTGTGGTTAAGCAATGTATATGCAAATTGTATTTCTAAATTTTAACAAATAAAATGTGATGCCAACTACAAGGGGACATGGACAGATATGGGGGATGATTAATCCACAAGAGAGGAGGGGTCTATAAAGGGGAATTTTATCCATGAGTTATTTCCCAAATTCCTTTTCTTGTTTTTAATGTTTTGAGTGAACCTTCTGATTTTCCCCTTGAGTGTAGAAGATTCCAATCATTGAATACTTGTAAGAGGGTGGGTGTGAGGAGTCACATCCCATAGTTATTGGGAGCATGGAGCTGACTTGGGGTCTCCACTTAGTGAACTTATGTCATAGCACCTGCATTCATGGGATATTAAAGAATACCCTATTTTCACTAGATATTGAAAAATACCTCCAAAATAAAATTTTTGAACCCCCCTCCCAATACATATTTCCAATAAAAAAACCCTATTTTAGTAGATTACCCTTTTTATATCCCCCAATACCTATAACCCCCTCATGCCCTACATCACCCCCCCAATACCTAAAATATATTGAAATTATTTTTCACAATTTAAAAACCCCCTTTATGAATGAACATGATAAGATACTGGTCAACAAAGAAAAACCCCCGTGGGGTCTGAGTACAATCGATTTGGGGAAGAGTGTAAGTCAAGAAAGAAAGAAAAAGGTAGAAAGTTCATATGGCCAAAGGGAGTAGTTTTAGTCAGTCACATTTATGCATGGGAGGCAAGAAAACAAAAAGGGAGACAAAACTAGAAATGGAGAAACAATGGAGGGAAAATTCTGGAGCATTTTTGGAGCTGAAGAAGGAAGAAGCAAGTTGCAAGGCTTGCAAAATAAGTAAATTTTTAGGCCTGAAGAGTGAACTCATGTGAGAGTTGCATTGCAAAAACAAGCTCGTTGTTGTTATTTTTGTAAGATTCCCTTCCATATGACCAAAGAACTGGAGGACTTAGTAGCCTAGTTGTTCCCCATAGGCTATAGTCTTTGCAACAAAAAGGGGACTAAGGTGGAAAAAATATGTTATTGACAATACTAAAGTCAAATTAGTAAAGTAACAATGGCTAATAAGGAAATATAAGTTAATTGGATAAGTGGATAAAAAAACTTTAGAAACCCAATTAATAATTTAAGTGAGAATTATAATTTTGGAGTATAAAAGAGGATGAGGGAGCCTCACTTCCTCATTCTTGATCATTTCTATTTGCAACTTTGAGCTCTGGGAACTTGAGTTTTTTGAGGGTTTTGACTAGAAAAACCCTAGATATCAGCATGGAGGTGAAATATCCATCCTTTCCTAGTCAAAGCTTGGCCAAGGTGGTGAAATATTCCACCTCACCATTCTATTCAGATCATATCATTTTTTGCTATCATTCCTGAAGAAGGGCACACTATTGGAGGGTTTTCTGTAGCAAGTGTTCATTGTTCAACCTTGAGGAGTTTGATTTGGCCTTTGGTGGTTGGATATGAAAGAGATCTTGACTTGGGAACATTTTCCATCTCTAGAGTGACCTTTCTTGTCATTATTGGGGGTTTTCATCCTCCATAATTATTTATTATCAGAGATGGGAAAATTTCCTACAAGAGGGTGCACTCGGGGTTAGAGATCCATTTATTTAAGCTCAATTTTTATCATCTACAACAGAGGAAATAAATAAATAAATATCTGAGTTTGTGGCTATTCTTGTTATTGTTTCTATTTGCTTCATTGTTTCTCAAGTTCATGTCCATTATTGTAAAACTATTTGTGCTATAAAATCGACAACAAAACACAACATAAGATCAATAAAGCTACAGGTGCGAATTGTTTGACAAAACCCCTCAACCAGAAAATTATAAAACCAAAATATTCCACTCACATTCCCTTGGGGATCTTACAGTGGTATCAGAGCTTTGAATCCTCCCATCCCGTGGAGATTTTATAATGAGAGGGTACAACATGAAGAAGAAAGACAAAGGGGTTGAAGAACCAAAAACAAAGATGAGAGAAATACAGGAAGCAAGTGATGGTACTAATAAGGAGGTGCCAATGGAATTGGCAAGAATAACACATGAACTACAACGCTCCATTTCCAAGACACAATTTATAATGTAGCACAATTTGGATGAGACATAAGAGTTATTATCAAGGGGACACTATGATCTCAAATTAGCTTTGAAAACTATTGAATAGGGACAAGAGCGCTTGGTTACCACAGTGGAAGCAGGGCAGGACAAGATTGCACATCTTCTCATGCAGATGGTACATAGTAGAGAACCAAAAAATAATGGGGCTAGTGGATCTCATGGAGAAGAGAGGTATCACGTAGAGACTAGTCATAGGGTCCACATAGAGGGGAAAACTCTATTTGGGGGTGCAACCAATATGGCACGAGTGAGTAGTAGGATCACACCCAGGCCATACATGCCATGTTTCTTAGACACACAACAATAGAATGTCAATATTCCAGGGCATATGGAGGTAGAGGACAACTTTGAAGAGTATGAGAGGGAGTATGCAGCATTGAGTACAGGGTTCAGGAGACAGGTTTCACTGGGGGGTATGTGGAATCAAATAGAGAGGCAGGCCTAGATATTTTCACATGGGTAATAATGCTCTGGGGTGCAAGAAAGGGAAAATGGATATTCCCACCTTTGATGGAGCAGCCAAATATTCTGCAAAGGCATGGGTACAAAAAATGGATTTTTATTTGTAGTTAAACCCCATGATGGAGATGGATGCCATCAAATTTTATACCCTATACTTGGAAGGTAATTCCCATGAGTGGTTCTACTATGGGATGACTACTCTAGGACATGCAAAAATTCCTTCATATGCATATTTCGCAAAGAGGCTCATAGACAGATTTGACCAAGGAGATCCAAAGCTACATTTTCATGAGCTCACCCAACTAAAACAAGAAGGCATAGGTGAAGAATTCATTGAAGAGTCTCAAAGGCTATTGTTCATGGTTCCATATGTATCARAATCCAGGTTGATGGTGCTCTTTTTTGAAATATCGACAGAACCCTTACGTGGATGGGTCAAGGATTTTAAGCCTAATACATTGCAAGATGCAATTTGGAAGAATAGGGACCTAGGGAAGATCAAAGGGTTGTAGAAAAAGGTAAGGGAAAAATGGATGAAGCTAAAAAAATGGATTTGAGAAGGAAAAAACTCTATTATACCTATAAAAAACCATGGGAGTGATGGCATAGATGCATGGGAAAAGGAAAAATTCACTACATAGAGGCCCTTTCCAATAGTGAGGATGAATATGATGTTGGAAATATTCAAAACATGGAAGTGAATTGAGCAGAAGAAGAGCCAACACATGGGGAGGAAGAGGAGGAGCCAATGCACAATCAACGAGGGATCAAGAAGGATGTAATTTCCTCCATTAGTGGAGTACCGAAATTCAACAGTTTCAGGATGAGAGGAGTCCTCCAAAGACAAAGGGTCACCATACTAATAGATGGTGGGGCCTCCCACAAATTTATCAATGCTTCCTTGGTGAACATGAGACACCTTCTTATTGTTGAGTTTGAGGGATTCTTAGTGGAGGTAGCAGGGGGATGAACCATGCCATGTGACATATACATTCCACATATGAGTCTTACCTTGGTAGGTATAATTTGGAATAGGATTTCTATGCGATGGACCTACTAGAAACCAATGTTATACTTGGAGTTCAATGGCTTAGCACATTGGGTTCTATCACCACAAACTACAAAACTATGGAGATGTCCTTCAATTCTGAAGAAGGAAAGATGGTAACATTGAATGGGATGACATATAATGCTCCGAGGGTGGTTTCAACAAAGTGCATGGAGGCTATATTCAGGCGTGAGGATG